>JAUIMX010000231.1:0-13626 GCA_033557805.1 Phaenonotum sp. SLE1380
ACTTAAACTGGAGTAACTTTTAAATGCTATATCTTGATAATAAATTACTATGAAGACTTTTAGAAGGAACAAATTACCTACCTATAAGTACAAATTACCAGTAATTTGGATTTATCGTTAAGGAGCTATGTTTGATTAAGCGAAAAATTGCTCAACTAGCCCCGCCCTACCCTATATCAAATGGTCTTGACAGATTTTTTTCTAAATTTTTTAATAGCATGTAGGGCCCAAGGCTTCTGCCCCCGCTAGCCCCCTGGTTAATCCGACGCTGAGTATGGGATATGAATTGAAAATTTTTGCTTCAACGTTTCGGCGTAATTTATTTTGGCATTTCCCACTCATGCCAAACGGTGCAACCAATAGTTAAGTGTAAATTGTGCCGAAACGTTGAAAAAGTAATTTTTAGTTTATATCCCATACCCAAGAAGCGCCCAATCAAGTCAATAATTACAGTTCCAATGGCAATCATGATAAACGAAAACAAAATCAAAATTTTTTTAAATTATTACATTTTTAGAAATAAATCAAAAACGGTTAGGTTTCTGCTAACAATGCTTATTATCAAATTTATAGTACGTTCAATTGCCCATTGTATGCCGTAGAAAAAAATAAGACCATTCTATTTGAAAATTTTAAGATATTGACGTTTGAAATTGTGCAAAGTCAATTGTTCGCCACCTGTTTAAATTTTATTTCAATTGAATGAAGGAGTGTTCAGAATATTCAATTATCTTGAAGATGCGATGAAAAAAATTCACACAAAAACTTATAAAATATGTAAAAGTTGATAAATTGTGAATGACGACATCTGTCAATAATTTCACAAAAAAAATTATAATTCAAAAACGGTAAGAGATGGGTATGTGCATGTCTCAATAAATTAATATTATTTTTTTCATGTAGTATATGAAGACATTGCTTTCATGTCCTCTTCCCTATTCAAATAACAAAGTTGAAGTCACTTCCGGTCAAACCGGAAGTACCAGAAACTTATAATTATTTTAATTAAGTAGTTTTATTTGATCGATATATAATCCCAAGATATCAAATATCTGTCTACATTGCTTACTTGTTAACTTTTAGTGTAAAGGTTCGGTGGCACACCCTGTATTATTTCACAATTTGGTAGTACTCATTCCTCGCTTTACAACGATATTCAATTTTTGTCTCTACGACGCGACGTACCGTTACTGAGATAATCAAGTTTTAACAAAGTTAGCCATTGGTAAAATAGCTCTCAGAAACCATTGACATTGAAGAGTTGTGCCAATTCTCCTATTCTTCTTACTCTCTTAGATGATTCTATAGTCAAATCTTACACATTGAATCAAAACATAATTCACCAAAAAAAATCTCCAAAACTGATTGAGTTTAAAAAATTCTATTCAAAACAGTTTTAATTGAATATTAAATTTTATATCCAGTTAAATTTTGTTTAAAATCAGCGAAAAACATTCTAATTAATATTTCTAAGTGTACGTAATTGAATCATTGAGTCATATTGACAAAAAAAATCTATTCCAATTAATTCAAAATAAGGAAGAAATAAAAATAACGAGCTAAGCGCACAAAATTAAAAAAAAAAAACGTCTACGTAATTACACCATAACAACGACCAGTATATTTCGGAAAGCACGCGACTTCCTTCACGAAATAAAATCTTAAGGAATTCAGATCGAAGGTCGCCAATTCAACTATATAAACTAGAGCGAATACCGAATGTACCATACTGTTTTCACAGTTCGATACAAACCAAATAAACCAACATGAACTCCTTTGTAAGTTTATTTAAACAAAATTCGTTTTTTGGTTTTGAAATTTAATAATTTTTTCTCGTTTAGACCGTAGTAGCTTTCGCCTTCTTGGCTGTCGCCAGCGCTTACGATCACGGTTTGGTACTTTTGGGCCATGGGTACTCCCACGGACACCACAGCTACCATGGTGATGTAGGCCCATCTGGTGTAGTCACCGGCTATGGCGCATCCGGACCTTCTGGAGTTGTTACCGGACATGGTACCAGCGGTCCAGCTGGAAAAGTCACCGGACATGGAGCTATTGGACCCAATGGAGAACACTCTGGACATGGTTGGGCCGGACATGGATACTACGGAGCTGGAGTAGCCCTTGGTTATGCTGGTGTCGCCCACCATGGACACAACTACCATGGTAGTGTAGGACCTTCAGGAATCGTAACTGGGCACGGTGCTTCAGGACCATCTGGAGTCGTAACTGGATATGGTGCCTCCGGCCCAGCTGGTAAAGTAACTGGACATGGCGCTATTGGACCCAATGGAGAACATAATGGAGAAGGTTGGGCTCCAGTTGCTGTTGTTGTAGGACACCATGGGTACGGACACGGATATGGACACGGTTATGGTCATCATTGGTAAATTTTGGAAAATCTGGTCACTCACTGAATATTTATTTATATTAAATAAAGTGTTATTTTAATTTGAACGTATTGACTTTTCAATTATCCTTTCCAATAGTCCACAATCTACCAAATTATAATATTAATTATTCAAAATATTGCAATACTTTTCCTGTTTTTCTGTTACAAATAGCCTACAAGTTGCATTGGTTCAAGTAAAATTTTTTCCTAGCGTATGGAGGGTGTATGAATTGGGTGGCTGAGTTCAAGCGCGGTCGTTCAAACGTTCTTGGGAAGTATTAAATAAAAAACAAGCTTCTTTGAGGTAATTATTCATCATCAATGGCTACCGATTTCACCAGTTACAGGCATCATCATGCCCCTAACCAAAACGCGCGAAGCGCTCGAGGCCATCAAACCCGAGTTGTTTTTACCCGAGCGAAGCGAAGGTGAAAAATTAAACGTCATACTATCACATCAAATAAGATAATATAAAAAAAATTGGTTTGGAAATCAATTGGGCGACGGTGCAGATGGGCTCGAGCGCAAAGCGCGAGAGTCTATCGAACCCGAGACAGTTTTTCCCGAGCGTAGCGAGGGCAAATATCAACTCGTCATGCAATCAAAGCCGATTAAATATTTTTATTTTTCCACTCAATATACCACTGTAATCCTATATTTTATATTTATTGTTGCAAGTATGAGCTGGTCCAAGACCCATGTAAGAAGATTGAGCTTGAAAATTGGCGAATTTTTGAATTGAAAACTTATAAGAATCCTCGCCTGTTCCATGACACTGAACGAGGTTCTAAAGTTAACACTATCATCAAGTCTCAGTAAAGACATAGATTAACTATGGTAAAGATTATCAAGTACGTAACTATTTTGACAAATGATAGATTATAACAGGATAACTTCAGTTAATCAAAAATATAACACCTGGATATTTCTGTTCAAATTTTGGTACTTTCATAATTTACCCAGCTGTGGAAAAAGAATATTCGGGATTGGTGGTTTTGAGACAAGCAAAAACTGTCATTTTGCGTGGAGTAACAAATAATAATTTCCTTTTCATTCAGTTGAGTTTAGTCCATCCGTGAACGCATAGTATATTAGCAGCAATCAAAGTTTGTACGTGCTCCAATGCCAACAAAATTACCTTTTATATCATTAGAAATATCCCTGACCAATAATTTACCTATATCTATTAGTATACGAATACCAATAAACCAATAACAAAACTATTTACACCGATACTCGCCAAAATTATTACACCAGAAAAATCTTTGTGTTATTACATCAATACGAAAAGATATCTGTAAAGCGTATAATTAACTGAAGCAAGGTCATTTTATGGCACTTGAACTCAGCAAATTCTAGTGAAAGGTAGTACGCAAAGTTATTAAAGGTGTAGCTTAATTTGTGTTAAAAATTTAATGTCTTTTTCACAGCACAACAATTAAATATGTAGCAAATTAACAGTTGTTTTTGTCGGCCACTATTTATTCACTAAGCACGGAATTATTCAAAATTGCTTTCGGGTAATCATCACCGTGTTCTCTTTGGGATAAGTGTTTAAAAAGTGTAAAATTTATTTGTTGAAACTTTCATTGGGAGTGTGAATTTTATTGAGGAATTTACACAATTACTTTTTTATTATTTCCTCTATAGTAGTATGAACTGGTTTTCTACTTATGCAATGATATTTTTCTGTTTAAACTGAATTAAAACAATTTTTTGTTTCAATCTTTTATTGAATACATTGCAGGTACTAATCTACGATAGATAAATATGTATAAATATTTTTACATATTCTTTTTAAAAAATCCTTTTAACATATGGCAGTCGTTATCGTGTTGAGCAAAAATTTCTTTAGTTTTTGATTGGACCCTCACCACCAATGTCCATGTTGGCCATCCACTACAATTTTGCCTGATGGTCCGGCTACAACAGCTGGTTCTGCGTGGGGGCCAGCTATGACGTGTCCATGACCGTGTGCGCCCCATCCATAGCCCCAAGGGCCCCAACCATGATCAGCTGGGCCTACTACTGAAACATGACCAGCTGAGGGTCCAACGATTGTTGCCCCTGGGCCATGGACGACCGCTCCATGTCCCCAACCCCAAGGCCATGAAGGCTTGGCGGTGGCAATGGCAGCAAATGTGACAATCAGTAGTGTTACCTGAAATTTTCACAAGTTAGAACCAAATACAGAGAATTCAAGTTGATTGTGACATGCACTTAGGACATCCTTATCTGATCATAAGGAAGTTGAGTCAAATACTTAAAATTCCAAAATCTACTGTTGGAAAAGATCTGCAACACTTTCGAGAACGCGTTTCTGTCGATAAAAAAGTAGAAAGTGGAGGTCATCAAGTTATAAAGCACCCTAATAAGGAGGCACGCATCTTGCACCGCTTCAGAAATAACCCTGAACTTTCATCAAGAGATGTGACCAAAAAAGTAGTAGCATCGCGGCCATATGTCCAAAATAAAAATAAAAAAACTGGCTTACTATCACATCAAATGAGGTGTTATGAAAAGTTGGTCTGTTAATCACCAAGGCAAGGGTGCAGATGGGTTAGAGCGCGAAGCGCGAGAACTCATCAAACCCGAGTGGTTTTCGCCCGAGCGAAGCGAGGGTAAAGAATAAAGCAGCATACTATCACATCAAATGAGGTGATATTAAAAGTTGGTCCGTGAATTTGCGTTTTTGCCCTAGCGTTATAAGAAGCTTCACAAGTACCATAATATTGAATAAGACGCACTTCTTTATCTACCGTAAAGCGATCCGTACACGGTCAATAATATTGTCAATATTTCGTAGGATTGACAATAATATTGATCGTGTAAGGTCGAGAAATTTGGATTGATGAGCGGTATTGGCGCGAATCCGGATTTTCTGATCTCGGACATCAATACTGAACAGGAAGGGGATATTGTCAATATTATTGACCGTGTAGTGGTCGCGGCATCAATACTCAGTCTGCTCCATGCTGCGATACGTTCAGGATGTCAGTTGAAACAAACCCCGACGATATTGAATATAGTATTTTGCAATCTTTTATTGCAACCTACGAAACCATGCCATTGCATTGTTGTGGAATTCTTCTTATTCTAATTATAAAAATAAAACAAAAAGAAATGCCGCACTGGCTTAACTACTAGAAATACAGGTGTCCCAAGGAAAACTTGTCACCCCAAAAAATGCTATAAGATTGATGTTTTCAGAATTGTACAAAAACAGGTCGATTTTTAAATTAAGAGCGAGAATATTTTTTATCAAAATAAGTCTTGCAACTCTAACCCCGTGACGTGGGTGGAAACTACCCCCAAAATTTTTCAGCAGCACGAGTGGACGTGTGATACCTTATTTGAAAGGCCTTATCATTAGCTACACAATCGTTCATTTTTTTCAAAATCGACCGATTTGTTACCGAGATAATGCGATTTTAAATTTAGATTAACCGTCCGTTGAGTTTTTTGGATTTACAAACAAATGAAATGTCATAGGGACATCTAGATGTTATTATTCTTTTAGAATAATCAGAAATTCATTTTTCATACTTTTACCAACGTTCAAATTCTACTATTAAATCTAAAAAAAATTAATTACACGAATAAATCCGTTTTGAAGTCACTTGATTTTGGGGAAACGCTATTGAAATAAGCTTTTCAACCACCTTTTTTTTATAAATAAAACACAAAATGTTTAAACTATCGAATGTACATAATATCTAGATGTCTCTATGACATTTCATTTATTTGCAATTCCAAAAAACTTGTCGGACGGTTAATGTAAATTTAAAATCACATTATCTCGGTAACAAATCGGTTGATTTTGGAAAAAAATACACGGTTGTGTAGCTAATGATGAGGCCTTTCAAATAAGGTACCACACGTCTCCTCGTGTTGCTTAAAATTTTGGGGTAGTTTCCACCCACGTCGAGGGTTAGAGTTGCAAGACTTATTTTGACAAAAAATATCCTAGCTCTCAAATTAAAAATCAACCTGTTTTTGTACAATTCTGAAAACTTTTATCTTATAACATTTTTGGAGGTGGCAAGTTTTCGTTGTATACCAAAAAACAAAGCCTGGAGCAAGAACAGCCGTTGTCAGGTGTAAAATAAATACGTTGCGGACAAATTAACGCAAAGAATTGAAAAAAAAACCGAAGATTCAAAACGATCGCGAACTGGAATAATGACATTAATTTGACAATAATATTGATCGTGTAGGGTCGAAAAATATTGACGATCTGGATTGATACAGTATTGTCAATACTGGTATTGTCAATATTATTGATCGTGCTTTAGCATTTCTATCGAGTCTTAATAAAAATGATCAAATATGTAATGATACTGACAAATAATTAATGATAGGTAACCGAATAATCTGATTTAATTAAAAAAAAACTTGGGACTTGGATAATTTTTGCTGAAATTTGCATGTTATTGATATTATCTCAATAGAATATTGAGATTTTCATTTCAGAATTAGAAGTGTTGAGACATTTGACATTTGAAACTATTACTGTTCAACTTCTCCAAGCCGACCACCTTTGGTTTCCGTAAAAAGTGGTCTCTTTGGGGGTTGGTCTTTAGCGGACATTCAAAATAAAATTTAACGCATTCAATAGTATGTAATTTACTCAAAAAACTGTCTAGAGTGGTTTGTTGAAAAATTTTCTTGTATCTATAAGTTTTTTGACATTTTTATTTCTAATTACATGAAAATGATTCAAAAGAGACTGAAAATCTGATATGAATAAATTTGTATTGACCCTCTCATATTTACTTGGTAATTTCCTTTACGTGGGTGGTCGGTTTAGAGGAGTCAAAATGTTGAGTACAATCATGATTCAAGTCATGATTCAAAATACTGGTTGCGGTCGGGATTCGGGGGTTGGTCGGTTTAGAGAAAATTTGCATGCAAATTTTGGTGGTTTCTAAAAAATCGGTCTTTCAGAGGGGTGTTCTCCTACGAGAAGTGGTCTTTTGCAGAAGTTTGACTGTATAAAGAATGACATTTTTCAGAAGAGTTACAAATAAAGAAGTTTTCCCTATCGTTTAGTCCATCCGGGGACATACTGTATATAAAAAGTACACGATATATTTCAGTCTACAAACCATCGAGGCCAGAAGCCATCAAACCCGAGTCGTTTTACGTCCGAGTGAAGCGAAGCGCGAGAACCTATCAAACCCGGCCTACTATCACATCAAATGAGGGGATTTTAAAAGTTGGTCTGTGAATCACTAAGACAAGGGTGCAGATACGTTCGAGTGTGAAGCGCGAGAACCCATCAAACCCGAAGTATTGGCAACATACAATCATATCAAATTAGAAATTTTGAAAATTCTGTATGGAGATAACCATGGTGAGGGTGCAGATGAGTTCGAGCGCGTAGCGCGAACAACAATCAAACCCAAGTCGGCTCTTTTCCGAGTGCAGCGAGAGAAAAAGTTTTAACAATATACAATTGCATCAAATATGGAACGAACGAAGCGAGGGCGAAACATTAAGCGGCATAATATCACATCAGATGAGATGTTATAAAAAGTTGATCTGAGAATCACCAAACCAGAGTGGTGAAAAAGCGAGGGTGAAAAATAAAACGGTATACCATCACATCAAATCGGGTGATATGGAAACTTGGCCTATGAATCTGCACGTTTTTGTTATTTTCCAAGCTGTTAAATTTTGAGAAACACGAAAAGTTACAAATAAATAAGTTTTCACTATCGTTCCATCCACCTCCAAATCCTGAAATAACTGAGTAAGGGTTCAAGTTACAATAGATCTGAGAAGGTCGCGGTGACAAAGGTTGCAGAGCCTCTACTATAATAATAATCATAATAATCGTCCCATCCATCCGGGGACACATTGTATGCTCCCCATTTTAATAATTATTCCCAGTCCTATACACTAGTATTTCTATCAAAAAGATCCAATATTATTACTAGAACTATTTGGTAAAAATACTGAATGTATCCAGAGAAATTATTGTTAGGAAGGAGTGACAAATAAACAAAGTAAGTCAAAATGAAAGCTAAAAAGTTAATATAATTATGTCAACATTGCTACCGTGTTTCATTTGATACATTTGCTCATGATAATTGCATTTCAAGTCAAACTACGGAGCTGAAGTTCTATATCTGATAATATTTTGCTATTTCTAAAGACAATGTGACATTTGAAAGTAACCGTTGGAAACAGAAGGGTACTCCACTTGAATAATTGAACTTCGCTTCTGGTATCGGTTATTCGAATCTACCCAAAAAAAGTTGATACGAGCTTTCTTTTTAGTTGAAACTCCTACATACCAAATTTCATTGCTCAAGCTTTACTAGTTTTTGAGTTCTCATGTACACCTTTTCATATCTTTAAAAATGTTAAAAGCGAATAACTGAACATCGTTCCTATATCAACTAATTTATAAAAAATTCAAAAAAGTAACTTTTTAAGTTAGCTGGTTGTAGCCAGACCCAAGATATTCTGAATTAGTAAGAAGTGACAGAGATTAGTGTTTGCTATAGCTTAGTCAAGACAAAATGATGATCCCGATGCAACTTACCAAGACTTTCATGGTTGTTGTGTAGTTCTTCTGAAGACACCGAGAAGACTATGAAGTAGCAATGATATATGCTCTTGTTTTATAGTTAAAGATGTCCTTCACTTGTAGGATTGTCGCCTATTGCATCTGCATGTGTTGGGCGTGAACCGACTCCTCCTATGCCTAGGAATGACAAGCGTCTTTCAAAAAAAGCGCTACTTTTTAAAATCTATTCCACTTATATAATCTAAACCTTAGGGTGTCGATTGATTCCAATGATTTGCAAAAATATTTATTGAGAAGGCGTGGACCTTCTTCAACTAATAACAATAAAAGTAGTAGTCACGTTTTGTTAGGCTTGAAATTATTTATCACAGGCTCCCTCAATTCTATCTAACAATGGATTACAAACAATGCTAATGGTTTGCAGTATATAATTATTTATTGCACATTTTTTTTACAATGATATTCTAATAATAAAGTCCGTGTTCGCCTCGGTATGATCCGTCATCATACAAGTGTTCGTTATAATCAGGGACGTATTGTCCTTCCAATCCAGAACCAGGCGCTAGAGGATGGAGCCCTCCATAAACCAACCCTGGTGCCACAATCCCATGGCCTAAGCCATATCCTACCCCCACGTGGCCAGGAGCAACAGCGGCTGAAACAACCCCTCCTGGTTTAGGAGCAGCTAATACAGCGCCCCCTGGGATCACAGCGGCAATATGGCTTCCATCAGGTCCACTCAGGGCTGCTTTTGCACTAGGGCCTTTGATGACAGCTCCTGGAGCTGGTGGACCCACCAAAGTTAGGCCACCATACAACCCTGCGTTTGCTGCGGCGAGAAACACACAAAAAAACACTGCACTTGCCTGGAATCGGAAATTTTTGGATTATTTTTTGCAAATTTAGTTAGTTAGTTAGTTTAGAGAATAATTTCACTTACAAATGCCTTCATTTTGGTTGAAGAATGACACAAATCCCGGATATGTTCTGTGACTTATATATGCAGTAGTATATGACCTCGTTACACCTAAGTTTTCTTGTCTCCTAAGAGAGAAAAACGCTTTTACTCCTCCTGTCTGATAAAAATGATTCTGTTGCGTCAGCAATGGGCATGTTCCTCCTGCATGCTTCATTTTTTACTATTGTGCTAGTTAGTAGTCGATTGGCTGGTTCGATTGATTTGAAATAAATACCTGCGATCTCTTTGTTATATGCATCAATGATTGTTATTATTTTTTATTGCGTTTGCTATTTTGTTTTGATATCACGCTATCATTAAGGTTAACTACACATTTCAACGGTTTTTTTCCATTATTGTAACTAATTTACAACTGTTTCAATTTTGTGAACAAAAATAACAGATTATTCAAGGCAAGGAAATGTGTTTCATAAGATAAATTTACTTTTTTTTCCAAGCAGGAATGTTTGGGTGAAGCATTTGACATTATATCTATTAAAAAATAATAATTACTTCAAAAGAATGCCATGCCGCATTCAATGAGTTCTTTCTCTGCTAGAAAATAATTATGCCATGAAGAGAATGAATTAACAGGATCGCTTAATCTAAGAAGATTATGAAAAAATATGTTTTTTCAATGGTAGGGGATATTGTGGGAATGGGAGAAAAATTGGTTGTTATTATTAAAACATTTAAGTCTTTCATTTTCTTCGTTTGTAGTAATGAGGTAACTTGAATCGACAACCGAAATATGAATAAAGTTTTCGGGTATCATAATTGATTTTCTTGTAATAAGCAAAAAACAAAAATGCAGTGTTGACTCTCATCACCCACATGTCTGACTAATAAGAGTCAACACCATTTGGTTGAATTGGTTTGGGTTTTCGAATGGTTATACAAGGACTTACTTGAAAAATCTGTGGATCCAGTCCAATAAAACTGTGTGTTCCGTTCAGGTTTTCCACCCTCTAAAATGCTATTCTATGGAGTGGGTTTACCGTTGAATCATGAAAGAGGTTACTCAAGAATGAAACACGTTCTGATAACAAATTTTCTTGCTCTAATTTAAAGATATAGGATGTTTTCCTAATGTCAAAACTTATCATTCTTTATTCTCCTGTATAAGTACGAGGGTGATTCTCATTACTCCAATGGCCGGAAATTAGGCTACCACAGAACAACCACAGATTCCTGAGGCCAAAATAAGACTAATTCACGAAATAATGTTTAGTGATAAATCGCCCGGTTTGGTCGCTAGAGGGCTTCAAAGTTCCCCTAAAATATTACTTTTTCTTCAATTATTCCCAAACGCTTCGACCAATTTTAACGAAATTTGATATATCCGTATAATTTTAGACGTCGCTCATTATATAAGGCCCTGTCAATCAAAAAATGTTAGTGAAGGGTGAAAACTACCCTTTCCCCCTCATTGAATTCATCGAAACTTTGCGAGGTATTGAAATTTGAGAATTTTGTTTCTGTAATTAAGAAGTCTAGGCTGTTAGTAAACTTTTTTGTCTTTTATGAAAATACCGTATCTTCTATAGTTTTGGAGAAAAAAAAATGTTTTGTGAGTAAAAGCTGTTTTGTCTCTTTCTATTATACGTAGATTTACATAAGGTCATTTCTCTCTAATTCGCATTGGAGATATCCATGTAAGGTGTTTTAAAATTGCAATTTTTCCATCATGCTCAGTGAGGTTTGAGATTATTATGTTTAATAATCGTGTTGGGTACAATGGTAAAATTTGAAGTTTTTCGAGCCAACGGTGAATTTGTAAAAAATTTTTCTACTACCTGTGCATGAATTCAATCAGACATTATTTTTTTTTTCTCCAAAACTATGCGTTGTAGAGCATTTTCATAAGAGACAAAAAAGTTTGCAAATGAATCATTCTTTCTTAGTCTAATAAGAAAATAATTAATTTTTGATACCCCAAAAAGTCCTGAAAAATTTAATCCAAGGGTGGGGTGGTTTTCACCTTTCACTAACCTTTTTTGACTAACGTGGTCTATTATAATGAACTATGTCTAAAATTATACCGATATATCAAATTTCGGTAAAATTGGACAAAGCGTTTGGGAATAATTGAAGAAAAAGTAATTTTTTAGAGAAACTTGAAGCCCTCTAGCGGCCAAACCAGGGGATTTATCACTAAACTTTATTTCGTAAATTTGTCTTGTTTTGGCGTCAAGAATCTGTGGTTGTTCTGTGGAAGCCTAATTACTAGACATCCTGTATTTTGGATTGTAACATGAACAACATCAGATATGAATGAAATTATTTAATACCATCTAAGATCACACTATGTTCTATGTTGTAACACTGGAAAATCATTGCACGCCCAAGAATTATTTGAGGTCACGGAATAGATGGAAGTCAGATGGCGCCAAATAAGCCAAATGGGGCGATTACGTACAGGAGTAAGTCTTATTCTAATTCTTGAATTTTAAAGATAGTTACCTATAAGTGCTGGTGTGAGATTTTTATTCAATAAACTAAGTGTTCTTCAATTTTGTGACCTAATTTTATCAAAACGTTAGCATAATATCAATTATCCATTGTTAGGCCTTTTGGAAGGTAATCAATCCAAGGAAACTGATGCCATCACTTCACCAATTGATTTCAATATCAGGGCTTTTTTGGAGCTGAATAATCTACTTCTGTCCACTCTTTTGTAATTTTGTACTAGAATTATAGTAGTCTACTAGTACCCAGGTTTTATTTGTTGTGATAAAGTGCCAAAAAAGTCTAACGGTTTCCTACGAAATCGTTGTTTGATCCAGGGTAAGCAAATACGGTACCGACCTCGCATTCAACTTCTTCACACGCATTAAATTAACAGTACTACTCAACAGCTTTTTTGAGATACATTCACTCACACGGTTCTCCAGGAAGAAGTGTAAATAAAAAATTGATCTCACCAGAAAATTCTTATTAATTATGATTATTTGATGTATTATCGATGTTTTTTCACCGTATTAGGAATCACTTACGTTACCGATTAAAAATAAATTAATTGAATCGATCGGTAAATGAATCTAGAATTAATCCAATGCGGTTATGCTTTGGCTCGCTTCACTCGCCAAAGCTTACTCGGGCGCTGTGTGCCCTCGCTTTTTCCTGCTGTCAAACCGTTTATTCAACATTCATTCTACCAGACTTGTTTGAATAGTTCGTGCAAAACCAGAGTCATGGCACTACTGTAAAGTGACCACATTTTAATTGAGAAAAAGCGGCACAAATGGGAAGATATGTGATTTTTTTAAATATACAGGGTGAGTCTTTTAACTTGAGACGACCGAATAACTCGAAAAGTAATTGAAATATGAAAAAAATTTTCAAATAAAATTTCAGTAGTTTCGAGGGGGAAATTTAATAAGGTGAATTACAATTTTCTAGCCCCACCCCCAGGGGGTGGAGCAGGTGGCAACTTTGTTTTTTCAAATAGAACCCCTATTTTTTATTTCAGATTATGATTTTACTAACTAAAATACATAACTTTTAGTTGAAACTTTTTTTTGAAATCCCAATAGATGGCGCTGTATTTGAATTTATAATATCTTGCACAGAAGGGGGCGATTTTTCAACTTGAAACAACGGAATATCTTAGGAAATAATTGAAATACGAAAAATATTCAAATAAAATGTTGATATTTTAAAGTGGTTAATTCAGTGGAGTAAATTTTAAATCACACCCCCAACCCTCAAGGGGTGAAACAGGGGGTAACTTTGATA
>JAUIMX010000232.1:0-13617 GCA_033557805.1 Phaenonotum sp. SLE1380
TTTTAAAAATTGCGTGGCGCCCAAAAAGATTTATATTTTGATTAAAGAACCCCAATCCTCACCGTACTAGAGCAGTCAGGGACCCCGGTTGATATAAATAAATAGAAGGAATTGATTCAAAGAAGTGTATTGGGAGGGAATACTTTGTATCGATAAATAAAGTGAAAAGAAGTTATAATTATTTTAATAAAACAAAAATACGCCACAATTATATTTATTGAGTTATCTAAGACCGATGCACTAGTGTGCTACCCTGTATATTACATTCAGGTTGAGTGGAAGAGCACTTTTGCTAACTCCACCTATTATTATTTGCAGTTAAAATGGAATTTTTTAAATAAACACGTCTATTATCAATATTTTTATATTTCTGTAATTAATATTTATCCATCTTTTTTCAGTTTCTTGAAGTAGTAATATTTGAACTCATTGCATGAGAGAATGTAACAATGTCTGTCAAATTCGCACTAAGAAAATTACTTGTCACTTTCTGAATATAAATAGGATTTATTGCGATTGTAAAATTTTATACGTCGGTCGTAAATCTAGGTATGTGAATTCGTCTCCGGTAGCATAAAAGTTTCTTATTTTGTTTGTGGGATAGTCAAATGAATCCAAATAACCTCATTTTAAATTTATTTTGAAACAATCGTTTAAATTTACAAAATTTACAGCCACTTGATATCTGGAGTTTTAAAGAATCGTAATAAATTTCGTTTACAAAAATCATAGACTTTTTATAAACTATGCTTCTTCAAGACGAACACCGTATTTGAAGAAACATAGCGTACAAATATCAATAAAACTATCATTCAAAGTAACTAAATACTTTACAAAGATTTGACACTACATATTTTTAGACTTACAGCGCGTTATATCAGAATTCATTTCGTTAATCTGATATGATATTAAAACATAAGTTTATAATATTAATATGTATATTTAGTTAATTTATATATGCTTAAGTCCTAAATGTATCTTATTGTTTCAAAAATATTTTCGTAGAATACGTACATACAATAGGTACAGCGGGGGGAAAATAATTACTTGAGAACTCATAATTAGAAAAACTGGTCAAAATTGTCTTTTACTTCTAATTACGAGTCTACTAACCTCAATATTTTTTTAAGTTATACTTCTCATTTATATAGTTCTTAAACATACTGACTAGATTTTTTGTTTATTCAATATATTTATTCATCAATAATTTTGGAAACTATGTACAAGTTTTCTTTTTAAGTATCACACTAAAGTATACTGGTGGGAAAAATTAAAGAGCGACTAGAATTTTATAAATATTAAGATAAATGTTTGGCACTTCTTTGTTCATACATGTGAGAAATGTAAATTTTATTTAGATTAATAAAAAGCTGTTTGATAATCGTGGTAACATTTTGGAATTACTTCGCATTTGTTTAAAGTGATTTCATTGCGTTTAGAACTAGATATAATCAAAGCGTGCTGAGAGAAGTTTGTACTTTATATCATATACAGAAAAATTAATATTATAACATTCAATTGATTGCGAATCTTTTCAAAAACTTCTTCAAAAAGGTTTATGAAAGGGAATGTGATAATCACAATTACTTAGAATCATAATTACAAGTCAGCTAAAGTCGTTAAGTTTCTGAAGAATAATTAATAACTCAATTCAAATATTTAGATTTAGATTTTCGTCGCTGGTTCAAAGATGGCTTCTGTATTGTATTGTAGTTAGGGGTCGTTACCGCGTATGCAGTTCTTTAGCACTGCGACCATCGTTGATCTATTGTGCATAACCCTACAACTAACAGATTCTTAGAAACCGCCTCCATAATGAGGTCAGCCAGGTCCATAGGAGACATCCCCTTAACAACGTCGGGTAATATTGCCCTTCTGTTAGTGAGGATCACTCTTTTGTACGCTAGCTCAGTACAATCACGAAGTATGTGCAAAGCCGTTTCTGCTGTCTGTTCCCATAGTCTACAGGTGGTTGCGCATTATGTTCAGATGATACCTCACAGGGTAATGTCCAGTTAGGAAGCTTGTAATAAGCCTAAGGTCACATTTACGGAAATCTATTATTCCATATGGAAAGATAAATTCTTTTACATATTGTCACTTTAGAAATCTAGAAGAGACTTGGTTTTGTCAGTCAAGATAGTTATGAAGATTTTTGTCTGACTCTGACTTGGACTATCTATCCAGAAGGACATTTTCATCCTTCTTTCCCAATCCAGGACATCGTCCTCCAGTGGGTCTTAGAGGTGCCACAATTCGTCTCCGGGTCCACAAAGTGAGCAGGATCGCTCTTTTTAGCTAGAGTGTCAGCTATCTTATTTCCTTCCAAACCAGAGTGACCAGGAACCCTTACTAAGGTGACCCGATTTCCCTTCGCCAATTGGTTTAGACCTTTATGGCAGAGCCAAGCTACCCTAGACGTAAAACTGTAGGGTTTTAGTGTCCTCAAGGCAACCTGACTGTCAGAGACTATGCAGATGTGCGCTCCTTTGTAGCACTTTACCAGGCAAACTTGTGTACGTCTTTCAATGGTCGTGATTTCGGCCTGAGTGATGGAAGAGGTTTGGCCTACCGGCACAAACTTTCGAAGGTGGCTTATGACTGAATTTATTCGGGTGAAAGTTTCGGTTATCAGAGAGTTGAAACTGTACTACTATACAAAATAACACAAAAGAAAACATCAGTTCGAATACTCTATGGAAATGATGTCAGACTTCGGCTTCTTGTACTTAACATCGTTGTTTAACAATCAAGACAATTTGGGCAGAGTTGAATTTATTCGTGAAACTTTGGCTAGTAAATTGGAGATAGGAAAAATCTGCACGGATGTGACCCCAAAAGTTTCACGCGAGAGTAAATGTTCACTAAGAGGAGCAGGGCACACACTAAGGCAAGGTGCAAATTGAGACATGAATAGAACGTGTGAGGTGGCGCAGCACAGCACGTGTTTCTGTAACCTATTGAAACCATTGAAACAGCACAAATTGACTAGTGACTTAACTAGACGTGTCAACTTACGTAGGCATCGTGTCCCTCGTGTCAGGTCACCTCACACGTGCTATAAGTGTCTATATTTGCGTCTTGCCTAAATGTGGCACGCTTCAAATTCTCCAACAAATAAAAAGGAGAGGTGATCAAATTGAAGATAAAATGCAAATTGATTTGCTCTTCAGTTAACAACAGTTTCTGCTTCCATGCTCAAGTATTGATAAACAAATTCCCTAGAAAGTTCTTGATATTTTGTGAAATATGTTGGCACATACGAGGGCAAACATCGAAAATAACTGGATGTCATACGGTAAAGTGAACAAATGTGTTTTTGGTCAGCAAAATATTTTTGTGACTGGTCTTCCGTGTTATCATTTCAACTTGAGTTTTTTTGCGATTTTCCTTTTTACAAAAATTGGAAAATCATCTGAAGAGACGTCGACTCTAATCATTCAATAATCTGCAGCCAAGACGCAGGAGAGTATTATTCGAGTCCCAGCACTGCTACGAGAATGTACATTGCTGTGAGGTTTCACAAGAATGCTTGTTTGGTGAAAATGTTATTTTTCTAATGAAAAAATTTTTGCTAAATTTGCACTCCCCCCTATGATCTGAACATAATAATATACCCTCAAGTATACATTTATGAAACAAAGTTCATTATACGAATCGCATGACAAGCGGATATAACTTGACTCTTGAGCGAAATGGTCAGCTACTGTTTTCAATTTGAACTTAATAAGATGCATAGAAATGCGGTGCTTATTTTACAAAGTCTTTTGAGAAATAGTTGACGTTTCTGTGAAATAATTGCATTACAGCAATGATAGAATGACCAGCAGCAACTACCTGTTTTTTTATCACTTTCAGCGGACAACAAATAAAATGTCAAATGTAATATGGAATCACTAGCTAATGGCGAAATTTTTCAGGCAACATATCCTCAATCTACACACGCAAGTGGAAGCATTTGTGATTATTTTGATAATCTCATCATGCAATCAAGAGAGAAATATATTTTTATGTCAACACGAAAGTAGGAGATATTTTAAAAAAAATATCTATTCGAGAATCAAATTTTTGAGAATCGTTAGGCAATTATACTCTTTTTTTTCAGTAACAGATGTTCAAACCACACGCAAGTAGGAGCATTTGTGACTATTTTGACGATCTTATCATGCAAACCCAGATATCAATTCGTTTTTAATTCAATGCAAAATTTCCAGATCTTTCTACGAGGAATTTCATTCAGAAATCGCCACCATCTCTGTTCCAGGAAAGTAAAATTTTTGCAAGAACAAGAAGAAGGCGCAAGAGCACCAGTTATCAATATATTGAAACTTTCAAGGGCTCTTGTACACTTTAAAGGAACACTCAAACGCGCAAATTTTCGCTAGAAATAAATGTAATATCGATAAGAACGATATTTTAAGCACTTTCAGGACAGGGACGTGGTGAAATGACCGAAAAATAACAAAACAACGCGTGTTGAAACTTACAAAATTTGACGTTTCCAAGGTTGGTACTATTAATTGTGTATTTTTGCCCAGCTTTCAGCTTGTCGTGACTCGGTTTTTTGGTTTAGTTTGGATTTGTGTTGTCGTTTCTGCAAAGATCCTCACCTTATTCGCTTCAATGGCCTTTTTTAAGTTTCTGTGAAGGTTTCACAACAATAGAACGTTTCTGTAGTGTTCTTTTCAAGTATACAATCACCACTTTCAAGTCACAAACACGCTACTTCGAGTGAATTTACAGATTGAACAGTTTGACTGATGCTGATAGATACAATTTACGAAAAGTGTATGATGTATATGAATATCTTACGTGTGAAGAATTGCATGCTAACATTTTGAACTTTTTGTATGCTCTGGTTCTACTTTGGGAAAGCAAAACATGATGATATGACGCTATTTGTAGGTAAAATGAAGTTTCTTAAAAAAAAAACTAAGACTTTCCATATGGGATTAATGAATCAAGTTAGAAGAGCATCGAGAGTTGCAATAGTGTGTGGAATAGCATCATTGTCACCGTCTATCTTGATACGATAGTAAATGAATTTTTCTTTCCTCAATTCAATTACGAACTTGCAACAATTGCTACGTTAGCGGTGATAAGTTATGGAATGGATGAGTGTTCGTAAAGTTCATTGCAGCGATGAACCAGAGAAATCACGAGAAACGTGGCATCAAATGTTGTATGAATTCGAGTGGAACCATGTCTGTGCGTCATTGAAACATTATTAACAGGATGAAGTGGAAGTCAAAGCTCATGCGGGAAGAGCTTCAACCTCAAGAAGAGATGACAATGTGAAAAGAGTGAAGTATATGTCTTGTGAGGGGAAGTCGCCTATCAGCAGAGAATTAAATCAGAAATTGGTTAGTGTTGATCACCTTTTACCTGAGGAATTGGCGATGAGAAAAATATGCACTAAAGTTATAGTGGAGAACTTCACGCTTAATTGAAAAAATACTGAAGGGGTTACACCAGTTTACACAGACAATAAAGAAAAATTAATCCTGATTTAGGAAACTGGACCTTAATGCCAGTTCTAATACCTAGACCGTTAGCAGTAAGAGTTGTCTGTTGTGTATCGTTAACAGTAGGAGCTGCGTATTTTAGTCGCCTCGACTTGCTATTGAAAAGCCTCCTTCCTCCAAGTCTCTTTCACTAAGAGGTGATCCGAATTATTGTGAGAAATATATTTGTTTCAGTATTATTTGGTCTGAGTGATCATATTTTGCTCGCTATACACGGATAGATATTTTGTAATAGACAACCTGCACTGCTAACGGTCTACACAATAAACACCTCCTACCGCTAACGGTCTACGCAATAGAACTGGCGTCCCACATTTTGAATCCGGGGTTAATTTAATCTTTGCCTCTGTGTACCGCAACAATGCATAGTGCCGTACCATGATCAGCATCAATGAATATTTCGCAAGAAAAACTGTTTCGTTGCTTTCGAATCTTCGAATTCCCGATATCAATACGTGTAGTTTCTTTCTATTCACACTTGTCAAAAACCATTTGAGAGGGTGTCACGTAGCAGTCTGGATAATAATCAAGGAGTGTAATCAACAAACTGGTGGATAGTAGGGAAGAAGCCTCCAACGAATGCTTCGTGGCCTATATACACACTATTAGGAAGCAAACAACCTCGATGTATAAGAAAGAAGAATCAATAGTCACAATGAAATCAGTCTTATTATTTTTCTAGAATAAAATAGCAAAGTCGTTTCAATTGTACAATTTCGATGCGTAGCTTTAAAATTCAGTTCTGTAGAATTGAACTTGGAGTGGAGATGAGGAAATTTTAGTGTAAGCTAAGCTTACTTAGATTGTTTCTTAAGTTGTACACATTCATACCAAATCATAAACCGAACTATGAACCAAACCTCGAACCAATATCAAAAAGTTCAGCGTGTACGCGTTGGGGTCATATTAATACCTGATACTTCAACCAAACCTCGATCCGAAGTCGATAAATCGACCCGCGTCAAAGGAGAACTCATAGTTAGATGTGTTGTGAGTAGTGTAGATGTGTACAGCATAGTGATTGGATTATTTTGGAACATTCGATTATACGATTATTGTTGACAATAATCGATCATGGCAATAATCGAATGACAATTATCGATTATGGCAGTATGATCGAATCATTCAAATATTGTTAAATAGCTAATGATGGTCGTAATCGAATGACAATATTCGATGTTTCAAAAAGAATTTCTTTTCTACGCTGCCAAAATTCCAATAGGTTCAATTTTTTTCTATATCAATGGAAGTTGCAAGTATTGTTTAATTTTAAGAGCAGCAGAAGTAGCGGTGCTCATGAGGCAAAGATGGCATTTTACTTTTTTCCAAAATGTTTAGTAGCGTAAGACATCTCGAATCATTCGACTGTGAAATAATCAGTTATTGCGATCATTCGATTATGGATCATTCGATTATGCACCATTCGATTATTCGATTAGGACCTAAACTACTCTAAACATCATTCGATTATGGAATGATTAGATTATGGGGATCATTCGATTATGGATCATTCGATTATTCAAATTATTTGATTATTCAAATTATTCGATTATGACCAGCATCAGTACGGCACAGCAGTCTGCCGCGTACCAATACTTAATACCAAGCTCCTAAAATATTTAGCAGGAACTCTCAGAAACTTAGGAGTGAGATAAACATATATGAGCGAGGTTGATACAAAAATGATAGAATAGTATATGCAACTAATTGTGTATTTTCAATTTTTAGTCGGAAAATCATCGTTAGATAGAAATGATCGAATTTTACAACTACTTTCATGAAATACCTGTATTTTTGTATTTTATAAATATTGTTAATATGCAATTTACAAAAATAGATAACTGAAGCCTGATTTTCATAAAAAAATGTCCTTTCTATATGTCTGTCCGACAATTGAATTTGAACCATTTTTCTATGCACTTTTACTACTTTTACCTTGGTTTTTTTCACAAGACATACCGGATAAAATGATGAATTTTGTCAACATTTGAATACCGTGCGAAACAAACCCAATGGACTTTGAGTGGACGCAAGAGAAAACCCTCTTACTTATAGTGTCGTATAAGAAAAGGAGTGTTTGGAATTCAAAACACCCTTTCCATTATAATAAATTTAACTGTGTCTGCCATCATTTATGTGGTTTCCTAAGATTTTTTTCTCAATCAAATAATCAATGTAAATATACGCTGCTACGGCAATTTTCAAAACTGGTTCGTTCCGATGTATCAAGTATAGGATGATTTTTGAACACACACCGAGGTTCAAGATTCGGTTCGTTTTTCGGTGTGTGGTTCGGTTCGTGGGTTAGTTCATAGTTTAGTATGTAGCCTGCTTTAGCCTTTGTTGCTCACACCGAAAGCAAAACGAAGAATACAATGTGCCTATTGAGTCCAGCGATGGGGAGACAATAACTGTATTGACAGCATGATGTTGTGGGAATTGCAAATATTATGAAAACACATGCGCTGTAATAGACAAAAGAATATTTTAGTGTATTTTTAGAAACAATCGAACTACTCCCGTTGGTAAATTTTAGTTTCTATGTATTCTGGATATTTAAAAAGTATACAGTCAATAATACATGACTTCCACCAGTGATTATATTATTTGTCGAACTCGAAGCTATAGAATCATTAAAGGTTGGTAAATATTCAAATCTCTACAAAAGAATAATCAAACGCTATAATGAATAAAACATCAAAGGTTTGTTGCAAAACAAAAATTATACAGACCAAATTAAAATAACAATATTACTCTATTTTGCGACTATAAGTCACGCTTCAATTTCACATTACAATTCATGTATTAAAAGTACCAAACATTTTTTAAAATTCGTTTCTTAATCTGTGCGTTTTAACTGGCTACGCAGGGCGTAATTTTCCGTTGGAATTTCTAGTTGCTCATTTAATTTTAAACTCCAGTTTAGTTTCGTTAATATTTACACATGGTTCTTGAAATAAGGATGAAAGTGTTTTGTCAATGGAGTATCTCGCAGTTATACCTGTTGATTAGAATGTCGACAGAATCTGTTTGAACAGTAGCAGTAGGTTCAATTTACCGCCAGATTGGAAAGAGCGAGTCGCATTCATATTTACTTATTATTAAAAGGAAATTACTGATATTTTCGTGTGAGAAATCGATTGTTAATGTGCCGCAGGGTTCGATTTGAATTATTTTCTGTCAGAATCGATTTTGGCTAATTTTATTTCGTTCATTTTGTGGTGGCAACCATGGGAATTGGGGCGTTAAGAATTTGTGTAAACATTGGCACTTCTTTTCGAAAATAGAGAAATCAAAGAAGCCCATGGTCACAAATCGTTACGGATGATGTTGCTATAATCAAACGATTCCAAAAGTTGCGTATTCCAGTAGGTTCATGAACAAAGTACTAAGTAGACCACTGCCTATATCATTTTATGATTATAGTCTACAGAGGGTAGAAATTGTATTTCTTACACAGAAGAGTACATAGCCAAAGGATGAGTAATGACTCTTGCTATATAAGGGTCAAGCTTTGTACTTTTTTTCGTTGCCTAACAAAAATAACCTTTCGATTTTTGAAGCTACCCAACTTTTGTTATTGCTAGACTTCAACATACACATAGTAGTATTGTGATCTCGTTATTTAGAAATAAAATTTGCTTCCCATTGTTTGAATAGGGATAGGAAGTGATAATCTTCCCGTATTTTAAACTATTATATTAATTTTTCATAAGTCAACATGATAAACAGATTAAGATAATATAAATATTTGCTAGACCTGTCAGATCAAAATGCAAATATTCACATTAGATGGAGCTACACATTTCAAAATACAAGTCATGTATTACAAGTATTGCCTGGTAATTTTTAAAAACCGAATGAATTGACAGTTTTTCGTTATGCGTATGCAAACTATACTGTATACTATAAGTACATATTCAAGTTCAAGAGAAAGTTTGTAAAATGTCTTAACCATATATTTAATATTGAATATATGGTCTTAACACTCTATCTAGGTTTATAATGAAGTAATTCGTAAAGGTTTCATGTTCAAGACAATAGAATAAAATAAGAACACAAATAAAAGAAAACAAATATAGAAATAATGTTTATAGCAATACCACTATCATCATATAATTACTGTCGAAGTTCAATGAACCTGCGTACTTACAGAATCGACTCAATTCAAGTTCAACAAAAGCTGCATACTAAAAATTGTCAAAAAAAAACATCATAAGAATGTGGAGGTTGAAGGGTAGATAATAGCTCATGAAAAGGTGTTTTTAGTCAGGTACTCATAGGGGAGGCTGTATCTATTAACGTAATCGATTGATTCCAAAAATTTTAATATAAAAATCTGAAAATTTGAAATAGCTTTCATACAATGTACATGTCAACCCCATGTTTTATTTGAAAATTTTGAGGGATTGGTACCCTAACATAAGGGGTTGAAGTAAGAAATTACTATTGTATATAAAAATATGCGCCTCTTGAAATAAAAATCGACCTCTTTTACATTATC
Organism: Phaenonotum sp. SLE1380; assembly: GCA_033557805.1. NCBI lineage: Eukaryota > Metazoa > Arthropoda > Insecta > Coleoptera > Hydrophilidae > Phaenonotum > Phaenonotum sp. SLE1380. Next base: position 10,030 of record JAUIMX010000232.1, read on the forward strand.
GTGATTAAAATTGTACTCTGGATGTTGTAAATTATACAACAATTCATATTGATGTACAGATTCTGTTAAATGTTCATTCTTCATTTCAACGACATTCAAGGACAAGCATAGAACCGTTGAATGATACACTTGAGACTCAAGGATAGAACTAAAGACTGATCGTTTCAACAACGTGGACTATGCGCGGAACCCACGGGGAACAAACATATATAATACGAGGATTATGCGCGAAGCATTTGCGCAGTAAACGCATTCGATACGCGTAGTATATCCGTATCTACTCGTAGTCAACTCGGTCATACACCTGCATAATATTTTCTCCGACAATTGTTGATTGGATGTGCATGGAACGAGTCGTGCATGGCCGGAAACGGAACGGTTTAGTGGACATAACCTCATGTTAATTGAAGTAAACAATATTCTTCAGCATATGTCGAAACGGACACTGTCATAGGATGATACGGTGCGGGGTAGCGATCAGAGACTTTAATGTTGGTAGGGTATCAAGTTAGTTTACATCGAGTTAGTTTATTCTTTGTACGCTTACATTATTTTTATTCGATTGATTTATACTCATCTTAGTTTAGATTGAATGATATTTGTTGATTGCAATTTGGAATCATTAATTAATGATTAGGTAGTGAAATTAAATTTTGCAGCACATATTTTTTGTTATATCTTGTATATTGGTTGTTATGTGTAGTTTAAAAAAGAGCATACACATATCTTTATATTGGTTGGTATCGAAGATCTGTGTTTTTATTAATTCATTTATTTTTTCGCATCTATGAAATAATTTATTATTTTCTTTGTTCATATCTCATCCTTGATAATAAACATGTATACTACTCTGCAAATCGGTGAACATATTCATAGCCAGAGACATGAAATATACAAAAAAAATAATAAACTATTACATAGATGCAAAGAGACATAATTTATTTTACTGGAAGCACTAGGATAAGATAAAATGAAAAAAAAAATACCAAAGTAAGTTGGTCGAATAACAACAAAGATTTTTGGTACTAACCAATATACGAACAAATAATTCAAGTATTTTTAATAACAAACGACACACGATGGATATTATGGAACAAAACAAAGAAACTGTAACATTCCAATTTTACTATTTCATCATTATTGTTTGAAATTTCAATTTCATTCAGTAAACAATATTTAGGCCTGTTTTTTCCACCTCCAGCTAACCTTCCTAATACTTAGTTATCTGATATTCTATTTATCAGTTAGTAACGAGTTACTGCACATCCAGTAGCTTTTATTTGCCTTCTAGTATTAGTAGGCACCCATTGAAGTTTAGTAAATGCAAATTTGGTTGGTAGAAATTTCTAAGGGGGAGTGAATTTAGATAGTGATGGAGTTAGATAAAATAGAATACAATAGAAAAAACAAAGTATTTTTCGAAGCTAATTCACACTGGGGAGCGCAACCATAGCATAAATAGAGAAAATACAATTTGTGTAAAAATTTGTGCAGCAAGTTTCAAGAATTACATATTTACTAAACTCCATAACTATACTCATGAAATTTATTATTACTGTGCAAATAAAATGTCTATTCAGTTGAAATTGTTATTTGCTTCTAGCAGTTAACAATGGACAAGATAGCTCGTGCTTCTAATTGTTTAGAAAAGGAGATAGATCTTTTGAAAGATATATTTAGAAAAAAAAAAAAATTGAGCCAACCGAACTTGATGAAAGGAAAAGAGAGCTGCGTGAGTGGACATCGAGAACATATTCAATTCTAGGAACAACGGATGGCATCGCGATTTTAAATCCTTTCGTCATTAACTATGATGCACTCAAAGTTTAACTGAAACAAAAACGAAACCACCTGAAGGCTCAAGCACTCAAAACAGGTGAGAGGTTGGCGGATCTTGTAAATTTGAAAGTACAGGAGAAAAAATTACACAGTGGGATTTGATACCCATACATAAATGTGTTTCGCCTATTCTCTTCTTCGATATTACCTTTCATTGTAATGTATCAGACCAATACCATTCAATGCTTCTATCTTTTGTAACACAACCAGTTCAGGTTGCATTCTTCACTCCATTTAAAAAAAATTATTCCACCTTTATTTTCTACTGGACACTATGACAATACCTAGTTCCAAATTTCACAGAAATTAGTATCTTGAACCTACTAATTGCATATTAGCTAACAAATAAATTTCAACAGGAACCTTTTTCATATCAAGAGATGAGTGAATACATTTATTTCATATTTGAGGAATACATATTATTAGAAATTCTATTAGGAGGTACAAAAACTAGACCTCAATCTGAACTAATTAAAGTGAAAAAAATACAATCGAATGAACGTGATGTAAACGTATCGAGACTAAACAAACCCAAGTTAAACTAATTATACATTCTACCGGCTGTCAAATGAAGTAATCTAAATGGCGGCAGATATCCCGAAATGCTACGAGTTTATTTTTGTAAGTAATGCGTCAATTGCGAGTAAACTATAAAACAATATCAAACAATATCAATTGTGTTAGTATCAAAATAGTATTGAAAATGGGGTAATGCAACTACGAAATCTCCTTGATAAATCGAATAAAGATTTTTGAGGAAGAACGGCATATATTTTTCTTGATTAGATGTTATTGTTTTCAAATATAAGTCCTATAGACATATTCTAGGTGATATAGTGAAAAATTCAGCTAAAATAACAGCGTGTAAGATTTCTCCGCGCTTCATTACGTTGGACCGTTGCTATTAATTTGCGCAAGTATCTTGCATGCTTAATAAAAGCGTCGTTATGCACATGGTTATTCGTTCAAAAGTATGCTCATGGTAAGCGATCTCCTTGCGAGGAAATTTTACAACATTCAATTTTCGTACAAATCCGCCTAAATTTCTAGTGTAGGGATTGAACGGTCTCGCTTCCAATGTACACTTCATCCAGGTACACACTGAAAAATAGGTATGGGTGCAGTTTGCTCAAATTTATAGTATGTGTAGCCCCGGTTTAAACCATTAACCTCAAGGGAAAGTTTCGTGGTTTTGGGATGCTAATTGACGTGGAGACTGTCAAAAAAGAAAAAGGAATTCAAATTTGGGAACACTTAGAAGGCATCTTCAGACCAAATGAAGATCAGGTGTCTCTGATCTTACATATATCTAACCAAGAGAGTACCCAGGTCCAATTAGTAACACCAGGAGATGTTCTCGAGGAAATAAAAACAAACACGAACGCTAAAAAAGCACCAGGGTATGATATGATAACCGGCGAGATTTTGATGCATTTGGGAAGGAAGGGTATAGTTATGCTCACTTACCTCTTCAATGCAACACTTCGATTGAAGCATGTACCTGATTCATGGGAGGTGGCCGAGGTAATAATGATATTGAAACTAGGAAAACTACTCAATGAACTCACATCTAACAGATCGATTAGTCTTCTACCAATAATCTCATAATTATTCGAGAAATTGATTGTAAGAAGAATAAGACCCATCATAGAAAACAAAAACATAATCCCGCAACATCAGTTCGGCTTCAGAACTAAACACTCAACAATCGATCAGGTTCACAGAATTACAAATGTCATTGAAAATGCA
>JAUIMX010000233.1:0-13592 GCA_033557805.1 Phaenonotum sp. SLE1380
TTTTAAAAATCATAAAACAACCCGAACTTCCTTTTCCTACTTAGTATTTTGTGTATTTTTTGGGACCGCAGGATATACAGCTACCAAATTTTCAAACTAAATCAACTTGAAATGTATAATCGTTTTCAGAAAATATCTTTCGACAGCACCGCCATCTTCGAATAGCTACAAAAAAACAAACAAGTATTAAATTCTACTGACAATAATTCAATAGATGAGAGCTAGTCTGCCTGTTTATTACGGGTATATTGTTCATATTTCACCAATTTTAGGTGTGATTCTTTTCCAAATAACTGTTTTAATCAATGACTTTTAGTATTTTTGGTTGCATATACTCAAGGCAAGAGAATCAGTTGGCAAAATAGTCTATCCTTCATAATTAAAATTTGAAAAATTTCTTGAAAGAAAAAGACTGATGCTAAAAAGTGACAAAAAGTTCTTAGAGTTAGAAATTTGATTGAAGAATTTTGAATTTGGTTACTCTGTGAAATAAAATGTAATTCCAATTTATTTCCTAAAATTTAATTGTTAAAAAAACTTACGAAAGTAGCCCACAAAAAGTTTGATTTGATGAAGAACGATCTTGCAAATCCAGTAAATACGATAAGAACCAAACTCCATAAATAAATGAATCGCCTCAACAAATTTTTCAATCTACCATCAAATTGCAAACTTCATCCTGTAGCGACAAACGATCAAGTACCAAAAAGACAGTTATTAAACGGATTCGCAAAAAGAGGCAAAATATGTGAACAAACGTAAACGCAAGAATTCCAAAGATAAAGATGTAAGGTATCTAAAGATACATTGAGTTGCTTGAACATTAAAAATTTTGAAAAAAACGACCTCCATAGCTTAGTGGGTTACAAAGCGGAGTCTGGATTCGACTCCCGAACGAGCGATTAGGTGTTGTGAATATCTAACCCATGACATAGTTTCTGCTTACGAGGCAAAAAGAATAAAAAAAAAGCAGAAGGGGCAATACAAAATTTTTCCTAAACGGGGAATATACTACTCGAATCGGAAATTGAACTCATTGAATTCTGTTCCTGGAGCTACTGCCCATGTAATTGAGCCAAACTCGATGAGGCGTTCAAAAAAGTTTTGAGCACTAAATTTGCGTTCTGACAATGCCGTATTTTACTTTCCAAGACTTCTCATCATGATGTGTTATTTTTAATATGTATTTGGAATTCTTGATCCATTGTTGATTATACGATTGATTACGTTTACTGGGACTGAGGATTTCAGAATAAACAACTCTTTTGACGTTTCGACTAATTTATTGTAGTCTTTATCGAAATGATAGTAGAAGAATGAACATGTTCTGAAACACTTCGTTAATTAATGAAGTGTTTTGGAACATGTTCATTTTTCTACATAGTCGAAACGCCAAAAGAGTTGTATATTCTGAGACTCTTAGTCCCAATAAACATAATCAATCGTTATTTTAAATATTTTTTTGAAGATTGCATGCAAATTTCTCAATAATGTTCACATATTCATTCAATGAAAGATGAATATAAATATTAATGAAACGTTGAAACGAAATTATTCCAAATTTTAGAAAAAACTGAGCATAAATCTTGAAATTCGGCATGCTAGTGGCCATATCGGTCTAATCCTTGTACTGTATTGATGCGCTACTATCAGCACCGAGTTTGTACTCCACTATAGATCAAGTCTATTTCTATAAAAATTCGCAATCGCTACACTATTAGAACTGTAGGTAAGATATAGAATTTTATTATAACAAATTTAGCACTGTATGTCAAAGCGAAATAACTCAAGAAATTTTCAAAATCAAAAGGAGAATATGGAATTCAGATTAAAACGCGAAGAATTTTCTAAGCACAGCTTCGTAGAACTAATTGAATTATGTAATTGTAGCCAACGAACAATAAATCTCAAAGCAAATAGATTTATGTTAATAATGATACAAATTGCAAAAACAATTCTCTTCTAGTGCATCAATAAATCTATTTGTTACTTGTGTGGGTGCTACATCTATCGGAGATGAATTGATCTAAGGAAAAAAGATATTTCTCGAACAAGGGCGTGACGTTTCCGCGAATAAAAAAAATTGTTCGTGATAACATCAAGTTGTTAACGTTCTAGATTTAGAGCTATTACAAATTCTGTTCAGCACCATTATTGTATGTTTCGCCCGGCTTAGTCGATGTAATTCAAGCCCAATGGCTTCTAGATGCAAATTATTGGTTTTACTGAAGCGTCGCCCACTTTGATGGCGTTTTCCAAGTTGTTTGCTAACCGAGTCCATCACAACTCAACGTCATCTTTCATAGTACAAACAAGGAGTCCTTTTTGACACACGAAATGCACGGCTCACTAACAATAGTCATTGTTCTAGTACTTAGCTTCTTTGGAAGCCTTTTGCCAAAGGCCTAAGAAGGAGACTTCATTGTACAATTTGACATTTACCTTAATTTTATTTATAAGGTGAGTTGGGCAAGCCAGCATCTCACGTTTTGCGAACAGTAAACTTGAAATACAAACCTAGTTTCGGTAAGAAGAATAATGCGGTTATGACACTGCGGACAATTAAAACATGCAATTAAAAATGAGGAGTAAAGAACAATATAAGGACGTCTTTAGGTGTTTGCCGGCGTTTTCATTTTCAAGGCGACTTAAACTGTCTTTAGTTGCTTCATTTATGGGAAAAGATTTACAAATAGACCATTAAAATGATTAACATCTCGCGCCGTTGGCACACTCTACAACATTTATTAAAACCAGATTAAATATTGGGAAATCTTTTTCTAAAAATTTGATTTGGTGTAAATCATTTTGAAGATGATATTTAAAGGCGGTTTGATTCGGGCAAGGTCAACTTTTTATTTGCGAATTTTATCGCGAACTAATGCTTCTATTAAACTATTTCTAATTCTTCATCTGTCAAACTTAAAATTTTAATCATCAATCATTTCAACTTCTCTTTTTTTGGCATTTTCTTGGTAATAATAATTTTCCTATTTTTTTTCCTTCTTTAAATTGGCTTTGACTTTAGTCATTCAGCCTAGGGTTTTTTTCCTTTTAATTTGTCCTTGTTTACACTGTCCTACACTTCACTTTCACTTACTTCACTGTTTTTCTTTCTTTTTTTATTTCTCTTTTTGTTCATTCACTCGGTTTTATATCATGATTTTCATTAATGTCCATTTTCTTTTGATTTTCACTTCTTTTTTATTTTCACTTCCTATTTTTCAACAACTTTTGAAATCAACTTTAATTCACTTTTCTTCCTTTTTCATATAATTCTAATGATTCTTTGCCTTACTTTTAAATTTTATGTTTATGCTTTGTAGTGGCTTTGACAATATTCATCCAATTCTCAATCATTTCAACTAGATACCTATCTCATCTGGTATTTTCTTGGTATTTATTTTTCTATTATTATAAGAACTGTTTGAATTAACTTTAATTCACTTTTCTTCGCCTTTAATTCCATATAATTCCATATAATTGAAACGATTTTTTTCTTTATTGCTTAAAATTCACATTTATACTTTGTCATTGTAGTTTCGGCAATATTCATCCTTTTTCCAATTAGTCTAACTATTTATTTCATTTTGGTATTTTCTTCGTACTCATTTTTTTATTTTAAACTGACTTTAATTCTATATCTTTTTCTTCTGATCTTGTTGTGATTTGGACAATATTGAATTATATTATTGATCATTATCATGCTTATTCCACTTGATATTTTCTTTATAATGTCTTTTTTCTTGAATCATTCTACTTCTTTTTTGATTTAATTCTATATAATTAAAATGATTTATCACTAGACTTTTTAAAATTCATGTGGTTTGGACAATTTTCATCTATTTTTCAAGCATTTTAACTACTTATTCCATTTGTTATTTTATTGGTACTTACTTTGCTATTTTCACAATATTTTTTCTTTGCTTTTATTTCCCTTGTCTCTTATCTAATCTTAACTCTAAATCTGATTATTTCACAAGAAATCTTTGTTTATTCAATTCTTTAATTTAATTTTTACTTCAGCTTTCTTTATTTTCAATTTCATACACTTCGAACTAATTTTCATTCAACCGTTTAAAATTTATATGTATTTCTATCACAAATTTCAATATACTTCACTTTCTTTTCTTCCACCATCTTTAATCTCAATCCTCATTTTCATTTATCGACTCTCCTATCTAACTTCAAGTTACTTCTAATTTATAATTTGCACGAATCTAACATTGCTAACTATTGTGACGTCCACTAATTTTCACTTAAACTTTCGCAAAAACGCCAAAAATTAATGAACTAATACTCTGTTGAAAAATGTAAAATAGGTGCAAATAAATGTTCGTATAATTTTGATAAATTCGTCGAAATTATGCCCAATAAAACACCATGAAAGATAAATGGTCCAAAAAAAGAATATTAGATGAAATTAACATATTTTTCTCGCGCATTCCCAACTAATAATAGCCAAGCAGAACGAGACACGCATTGAATATGGTAAAAAAACCGTTCCCCCTATTGAGAACCAATCAAAATAAATGACCCCCAATCAATTTCCACGCAACCTTTCACCATTTCTGTCTAGCCTACTAGATTTTCACCCACACGTGGCTTGCTCGACACGAAGGCGAAACATTTGAAAATCGAAATAAAATTTTTGGCTCCGAGGGACGTATTACAAAGGGTCATATTCAACGCTCTGTTGTTTCGTTAATAACAGTAATTAATAATAAATCGAATTTGGCATTTCGATATTTACCAATAGATAAATTGATTTTATTGTTCTTAACTTCAGAATTTTGACTAATGATCTCGATATCCTTCTGACAAAGCAAAGCAACCACAATCGAAAAGAAATTATCCTGTTTTTTTTTAATGTCAAGTTCTTTTACTGATGAAAATTAGAATTATTTCTAGTCCTGAAGTTGAAAATTAAAAATTGTAAATAAATCAAGTTGTCTGTGATATGATTACTTCTAGTGAAGCTAAAACAACTGCCAATTGTTATCTAAAAAATTTGAATTAAGCACAAAATTCCCGTGTAAACAGTAAAAGAACTTGATGTTAAAATTTTTAAATTGTTCCTTTGCTTAAAGAAAAAACAAACGAAAATTCCTACCACTACTTTTACGTAATTTTTTATTAAATATAAGCTAACAGCACGGAAACGTATGAATATGTCGCACGATAATAGTTGAACTAACCGTACATTTATTATAAAATAATTCTTTTTTTAATATATAAATTCCTAATTTTAAACCTAAATCGTCCTTTTTACATTTATTTCTACTCATATACATCTAAATGTGTTCCTATGAAATCATTTTCATTTATTTATAATTTTTTAAAAATGTGCAATGTATATTTTTTATATCTTTTAGTTACCCTGTACTTCGACGCGGTACTTCTTGGAAGCCGAACTAGTTACTTTATTAAATTTAAATAAAATTAAGAAATGTACAAGAAAAAGACTATAATTTTGTTTTGTTCTTAGGAGCAAGGTGCGTTTTTGAATTGTGTTGTCGTCAAATTTTTGTAAGGGAATTACTTAGTCATAAATGGTTACCAATTAGAGTGAAATTTTGTAGAAAACTCGATGTTTTCCAACATACCTTGTACATATTTTTTGCCATTTTTTGTATGGTTTCTCTAATTTTTGTATATTTTGGTGTATGTAATATATTGTACTATTGTGTTTTTTCTTTTTTTAATAAATAATATTTAAGACTTTTTTGCAACATGTATTATGTTTGTACGTTTGCGCAGATTCTATTTGTAGGTTTTAATGATTTTAAATAAATTTTTAGAAATATTTTCTTGTTTCAATTATGTCTATTTCTAAAACCCTCATTTCAGCAATGTTCATTTCGTGGGATTCGAATTGTTGATTGGTTGATATCTTTCCATTTTGATAGTTACAATAACCAATTTTAATGGTAAATAATTTTCAAAAAGGTTTTTTTTTCAACGAATACGTTTTGTTAGTAAAATTTAGTCTTAAAATATTAGATTAGTAAGTATTTAACATTTTATCATTTGGTGTTTTCTATTGGATACATTATTATCCCTAACATAGTAGTGTGCTGTGATAAAAAGTAATCTAAAGATGTATGTACATTGAAGTCATTTTTGAATAACTTTGAATCAATCAAATAGTATTAATATATTCACAAAACCGAGTAAGCTTCTAAATATCATATTGGTGATTCATTTGTTGAAAGTATTGACAACAAAGCACATCCAAATGAACTTTACATTTTCAAATCACTTTCTGGATGGCACCATATAATTAAACGTAGAACAAATTGCAAGGTAAGTGAAGTATGCATCGCCATTGGTCTATGATCTACAAATGAAAGATGAGTGGAAATTTTCACCTGTTTTGCATACGCCTTCCATTCAACCAAACGTATTAAAAGCTTCAAAATCATGACCCAATAATTTGTCAGGCTTGGTAACACTTTTCTTTAATATTCGTTTTGACATTTGTTAACCTAAAAATTCAGAAGTGCATGATCTCTGAAATTCTGCAAACAGACGATTTTAACAATCTATTACAACAAATTGAACAAAAATGAACATAATTCATACTTTCCAAGATAAAAAGTGATAGTTTGACATATCTACCGATGGCATTTCTTTTGACGTTTTGTTTTTCGGTATGTGAATCTTGAAATGCTGGAAGTGGATTATCTCTGAAATACTTCAAAATTGTAACAATTCGGATCAAACTGTTGGAATATACTAAATCAATGAAAATTTTAGTTTATTTAAACAATGACCGATGCTGTAATACTCTTATGACATTCTGCATAAACCAAATATGGATATTTACTACAAATTGTTGATTTTTTTTGAGAAAACTCTGGAAAATTACTCCAATACGTGGTACACTTCACAAATTTTATTTTAAAAATGACCGTTGCCGGGCTATTTTGAGGACATTCTGCATAAAACAAATGATGATTCTCGTAGAAAATTGCCCCAAGCTGAGATATTGTGGAGACATTTACCAGAAAACATAGCTTTTACGAGAAAATTTCCGAAAACTAGTTCAATATGTTCTTCTGAATTTTAGATGAAGCTGTTTTAACATTTTGTCTCCAATGTGTTTTTGAATACATTTTCTCTTAATATATTTTTTTTTACTCTTCCATTTAACTGTTACTGTTATTTTCCTGGATTTAGAACAAAAAATGGGGAGATTTTCTGAAGTTTTGACCACATTAATTTTTGCCTTTATCACCAAAAATCGGAATACATAATAATCAATTATTCAAGTTCAGTACGAACAACAGATTTTCAAATTACCTTCTGAAAATTGCATTTGAAAACAGTAATTTGTAAAAGAACATTCCTAAACATTTTCAAAAGGTTATGTAGTATGTAAACCAACTGTAGAATTAATATAATTGACTACAAGTTCATACTTTGGAAAAAGATATAAAATAGATGTTGCATATTTACCGTTCTCGGCGCTGATATTACAAATAATAGAATCATTTCTTCAAAATCGGAACCTTCCAACTTTATTTGCAAGATTTTTTCAATCGTATGAAATTTTAGATTATGAACTCTGCGTAGAGAGGGTAGATTGGAAATAAAGTTGGAACGTTTCGTTTCTGGAAAAAAGAATTTATTATTTGGGATCCCACTCCCAAGAACCGAAATCAATTCAATATAAAATGATATTAAGCACAAAGTTCAACAAAATTATTATATTTTATTTATGCATAATTGGTGGACCTAATCACTAATTTTTTGTATCAATATAGCCATAAACAAAATAAGCACATTACTACGATTTATATCTCGTAGATGAAATCATGACTGAAGCAGAAGTCAGATTCACCACAACCCCGAATTCGACTTTTTTCGGAAGTCACTTGCCACACTATACCGGGTGATCCGAAAATATGGTCAAATATTTCTAGGGGTGATTCCTCGTTTTAAATTATCTCTATGAACATATGCCATCAAATGCTTCGTTTTGGAGGTACGGCCCTCAAAAGGAGCGACCCTCAAATCATCAATTTTTACATAGATTCGTAACAAGTGGAGGTATTCAAATCAAATTTGCTGAATTTATTTCTAGTTATGTTCTACATCTTGTGACATGGTAATATTCCATTGAACTCATCGAGTGGCGTAGAAACAGGGTAGGGCCACCATTCTATCGTTCATATTTTTTTCCTGTATCAATTATTCCAATTTATTTTTCAATAAATACATCTGGTTCATTTTCTACAAAAAAGTCTATCTTGTTAGAATTGCGTGAAATGCACAGTTTTCGACTTATAACGATTTTAAAGTTGTGGGATGTAATCAAAAACTATGAAATTTTCACATTTTTGTAGGAAATCAACTAGAAAATGTGGATATTGCATTGATATGCGCCTTTTAGAATTTTTTTTTACGCCACTGACTGAGTTTAATGAAGTATTTCCAGACCACAAGATGTAGATCATAAATAAAAATAAATTTACCAAATTTGATTTAAATACCTCCAGTTGTTTTGGATCTATGTAAAAATTAATGATTTGAGGGTTGTCCATTTTTAGGGCCGTACCTCCAAAACGAAGCATTTTAGGACATATGTTCACATAGATAATTTATGTTATTTTAAGACGAGGAATCAGCCCTAGAAATATTTGACCATATTTTTGGATCACCCGGTATACATCCATGACAACGGCTCTCAGTATTTTCAATAACAGCAATCTTTGTTGTGATGGACATCCAAAGAAAATGATTTACAAACATGGCATTTCCGAATAAAATCTGAATTCATTTACAAAACTAACAAACTAAAAAGAAAAATAGTTGAACAATTCAAGAAATTTCAACTTTGAATGAACAGTATGTTTTTTGATGAGTATGTCATTCAATATTGTTTCCAAGCGTGTGCTAGTCTTAAAATCAACGGAGCGTGAAACTTCCGCATGTTTAGAGTTGAATTTATTATTATTAATAATGAAATTTCGCATGTTTCTCACGTCCGAGATTTTATTCGAGTGATACAAAATGTCCTGTTGTTATAAAATTGTCGCCGTTTACCCAATTCCACAATTTTTACGGTTCGTTTCAGGGGTCAGGCATGCTTTTAAAACTAAACACAGTTACAGTTGAAAGCGAGTGAGATCCGGAAGTGGTTTACTAAAATAGATCTTAAGGAGACAATAAACGTATGTGAATAATTTTGTAATTGAAGATATTCTATTCATGAAGAAAGTTTTGTTTTAATAAAGGCTGTCCCCTAATTTCATCAAATTATCAATTCTCCTTAGTTTTCAGGTGAGTTGAAAGATGAAGATGTTGATAATATCCTATTTTGTATTTTTCCTTCATCAGTTGGTAAATTGAAATATTTTTCCCAGTAGATTTTAAAACGCGTCTGATTAGACTGGAAGTGATTGAATAGATAAAAAATATAGGGCCAAGGGAATATGGAACAATTTCAATCACATATAATTCAAAATCTGGGTCTGAAAATGATTAATTTGAGGTCCTACAACCCTTAAAAGAGGCTAGTCAGTTATTTCCAAATATCTTGCCAGTGAATTGAGACAGAACCTTCGAATTTGGTACTCTAATGTTTAAATATTCTTTTGTGCTAAAATAATACTACTACTATAGTAGTATACTGATGTGATAACACTAATACTTTAGTATGCAGTTTAAGGTAATATATAATCAAGAATTTTGATAGTCAACTTTATTCTATTGTGGTTGTGCTTGTATTTTTGATACATATCAGATTTCATTTTCAACATTTTAACAAGTGATTTAGATCTTTGTTTCAATTATTCATGGATATTTCTGCGATTTATATTCAGCTTAAAAATTTCCTCCCTCTTGGTCACCTTCAACTTTCCATTCAATTTTCCAATTACCAATAAAACAAAACACCAAAATATGACAATGAAAACCAGAACAGAACATTAAACATTTCTGAGTTTTTTTTTGCGAAAAATTAGATGCATCACACAACAACAAAAAAATAAATAAATGGGCGCATTTGTATCTGAGATATAGGTGCATGTAAGTTTATGCACTAGTCTAAAAGGTGAAAGAAAATGGTTTACAATAAATCTAGAAACCGATTTAATCGTCATCGCAGCAACCTTATCTGCCATTTGTCGAAGAACGGTATCGACTGGCTGACAGCAATAAATGTACATGTTATACCCGTGGGTGTAGACAATATCTTCGTCTCCGAGACTGAACATTACTCTCGATCGCAATTTTATCTGCACACTGGCATATGGAGCTGATACATCACCTCCATATTGGATTACTAGCTCCAATATACAAATCTCATCTCGTGTTTCTACTGCCTGAGAAAAACTTTGGGCTAATCCTTCATACTCCAGAAATGATCGTTTCGCTGAGCAGCACTTCATTGGCATCGATTTTCAGATAATTTTAGTAAATACGGGATTGTGTTTCTGTAATCTAGTCTGTTATGAACCTGTAATACGGATGTTATTTGGGTGGTCCTTGATTTTTCGATGTCATTCTTTTTTGGTGCTTAATTTGATAGTGTCACACCAGTGCGAAATCTGGTCTTCGTGTAGTTTTTTTATCAAATAGTAATCTTCTATTTATTTTAGTGTACAAAAAGTTGTGGAAGTCATCAGTTTCCGATTGTTTTTCTCGTATAACCCCTTGATCGTTAATATTTTATCTTAACAATATTAATTAGGAAACGTATGTTTTTTTCATTTCGAAAGTATATGTTTTCCATCATCATTTCTGATTGTTGCATATTTGCAACCTATTTATGACAAATAATTAATTTAATTTCTTAAAAGTTTGGCAAGAGTACTTATTGAGTTCGGTATTTTAGAGTTCAAGTTCAAACCAACATTTACCAATCAGTATTCTGCAGTATCTAACCATTTTTGTCTAAATTACTTTACTCTATCACAATTATTAGGGCAGTTATAAATATAAACAGTTTTTGAACAAGAAAGGTACAAAAGTAGCTATATCTTTGAATTCACAAATGCTATGAAAATTTCAATAAAACATATAAATTTATATAAATCTTTTTTTGTAGGTATTGGATATCAAATCACCTACAGTCACGTATAACGTGAATTGACTTCTGATCAGTTTTATATCATCAAATGACTGCCATTCAAAAACCTAAACACTGCATCATGTACCTCTTTTCACGGGAAACAGATTCCACAGAAGGCAAAATCCAAATGTCTAATTCATTTATTAGGGTGTTAGTTTAAATTGTGTTATTTGGATATTGGAAAAAGATATGATCCAGATCACCTAATGGGTCGCCACAAAGACACTGAGAGAATTCTTTATTTTTATTCAATAAAGATGGGCAAGAAAAACACCGTGCCCAAATCTCAACCTTGATATAGACGCAATATATTCTTTTGAAATATTAAAGTTATAGAACCAAATTGTACTTGGACTAGAAGGCTGGATTTTAGCATATTAGTGAATACTTTTACTCTTACTGAGCTGTTGATATTGTTCTTTCCATTCCCTAAAAATTGTCATCCATCACTAAGATCGTATATATTTGGAAGATATTAGGTTGTTATATTCTTGACTTGGCTGATGTATACACGTTTTCGTTTCCTGGCAACTCTGGATGTCTCTTAACTAAAGTGACCGCACGTCCCGATTTTCAAAAATTTTGGTGAAAAAGCTATAAGAAGCATCAATAACGAAAATTTGAATCATAATATTATTGGAATAGAATTTTAGCGAAATCGCAGAAATCGAATATGAAAGACTTCTTGGTTACAGCAAAACACGATGATGATTAGCTCTTTTACCAGCTGCGAAAAATATTTTAAAATATACGAGCCAATAAAATCATAGTTTTTTATCAAAAGATAAATGTTCAAGAATATTCTAGCTCTTCTCTGAAAATGAGATAATACAAATTTGGCTTCAGTTCATTCACAATCAACTCACATCAGATATTTCACAATGTAGTGAAACTTGTTGAAGGGGACAAAATTTCAATCGTTGAAGTGTCAAATCAAATCAGCGATTTGAAAACAAAATTATTCTAAAGGAGATCACAAGGTTGTAAGAACAAGCTGTCATTGACCAACCGAATTTTCTAAAAGAAGTCAAAAAATCTTATAATAACTGCTTGGAATATCGTGAAGAATAGACAGTTCAATTCAAAGATATTAAACATTTTCATTAGGTGATATTAAAAAAAAAGAGATTTCATGGAAATATGTGAAAACGTCTTTTGAATATATTAGTAACTATTTTCCGAAAAAAATTTTGCGGAAATGATTTTTGCATGAATTGTCAATAATAAAAAGATATGTTAGGTACTGATGAAAACGTTGAACGTTGGTTGTCCGAAAATGTGGAAACAGATATAGAGTGGACGGAATTATTTCTATATTTCAAACAAAATAATATTATTCATAACAATATATCAAAAATAATAGAATAAGCGCTATCCTTTCCAGGAACTAATGCAACAACAAAACGTGTTTCTTCTGGTGTGTATAAAAAAGTATAAAATATAATTCAAGCAATTCATATAAGAAATTTTACGGATTTTAATAAATGATTCCGAACTTTTGCGGAGTATTCATTCGGATCAAAGATATGACCGAAATAGAATATCATAACTGTATGTATGTATTTTGATTTAAGCTATTGATTTTCAGGAATAAATATTTTTATTCGCCAATTATTAATATAGTAACTGTATTTCATCGTAGAATTAGTAAAGCGCCCATCAGATAGGCCCAAAAATGACAAAAAGTAGATTTATACATGTTCATTAAAAAAATTTCATTTCTTCCCATTTGTCTCGCTTTATCTGAATTAAATTGTTGTCACTTCACAATAGTGTCTTTGACATTTCAACGAACAATTCAAACTTGCCTCGTAGAACGAGTGTTGAATAAACGGTTCGACTGTAGGAAAAAACGAGAGCGCGCAGCGCCCGAGTAAGCTTTGGCGAGCGAAGCGAGACAAAGCATAACCGCGTTGGATTTTAGGCGATTTGATTCTAGATTTATTTGCCGACCTATCTGGCTGAAAGTTGGTGTATGTTTTTCCAAGAAAACGAACCATTCAAACTTGCCTCGTAGAACGAGTGTTGAATAAACGGTTTGACAGTGGGAAAAAACGAGGGCACGCAGCGCCCGAGTAAGCTTTGGCGAGCGAAGCGAGCCAAAGCATAACCGTATTAGATTTTAGGCGATTTGATTCTAGATTTATTCGCCGACTCATCTGGCTGAAAGTTGGTGTATGTTTTTCCAAGCAAATATTCTTGAGCATTATATTTTTCTTTCAATTGTTAATACAAATAATATCACATATTTGGAACTGTATATTAGCCTAGAACTAGTAAAGCGCCCATTAGATAGGCCCAATAATGACAAAAAAGTGGCGCTATACACGTTCATTCAAACAATTTCATTTCTCTCAATTTATCCAGCTTCTTCTCAATTGAAATATGGTCACTCCACTGCTAACTCAAACGAAAGATACGTCAGTACCTATACACACGTAAAGCGTTCATTAAAAGTTTTCAAGGTTCCCATCATCATTTTGGAATGAAATTTTGTAACTAGGGGTTTTAG
>JAUIMX010000234.1:0-13585 GCA_033557805.1 Phaenonotum sp. SLE1380
AAGCATCGCGGTTAATAGCAAGCGGGTTAATTATCAAAGTGCAGCCAAGCTTTCCCCACAAAAATACTACAGTCAGTTAAACTAATAACAACGAACTATGTACAGATATTTGGAACATAATTCAACGTATCTACTAATTACGAGATGCACATGCGCTAGAGCATTCAAATTTAAACAAAAACTAGTCATTTGCAATGACAATATATCACATGCATTCACCGGTTCCGAAAAAAATATCGCGGTGTGTTTTATTTGGTTTAGACTACGCAGCAACATGCATTATAAATTTTCGCGGTTCGCGGTCGCAGCTTGCATTTTCAAAGAGACACCTTTTTGCGGCTATAAGACTACAACACACGGGATAAGGAAGATGTGGCTATAAGACTACAGTACACGAAAGGATGGACTCAAAGAGTTACTAGTATCGCGGTTCGCAGGTGCAACATGCCTAATGAAAAGTCGCGATACGCGGTCGCAGCATGCACTCGAGGAAACACATTGTTTTGTGGCTATAAGACTACAGCACATGGGGGATAATGAAGATGTGGCTATAAGACTACAGCACACGAAAGGATGGACTCAAAGGGTCATAAGTACGCGATTCACGGACGCAACATGGATAATGAAAAGTCGCGGTACGCGGTCGCAGCATGCATTTAACTAGACACCTTTTTTGTGGCTATAAGACTACAGCACACGGGATAAGGAAGATGTGGCGTTAAGACTATAGCACACGAAAAGATGGACTCAAAGGGTCATGAGTACGCGATTCGCGGGCGCAACATGCATAATGAACAGTCGCGGTACGCGGTCGCAGCTTGTATTTAAGGAGACACCTTTTTTGTGGCTATAAGACTACAGCACACGGGATAAGGAAGATGTGGCTATAAGACTACAGCACACGAAAGGATGAGCTCAAAGGGTTATAAGTACGCGATTCGCGGGTGCAACATGCATAATGAATACTCGCGGTATGCGGCATGCAATTGAGAAAAAGCAACGGTGAACGACAACTAAACTTAAAATCGCGTAACCAAATGAAAACTGCAATGTGCATCTCGGAATAACAAAAAAAAAATACAACGGCAAGACTAAACAAAAACAAACGCCTTTGTGAAAATGCACTCCGGAAAAAGAGTGCACCCTTACGGAGGATGCAACGCGACGCGGCCCCTACCCACCTCCATCGCGCAGCCGGACTCGGGCTTCTGGGCGGCTTCTCCTCTCGTTAGGAGACTACCGTCCTGAATGAGCTAACTTGAGCTGGGAGCGCAGTTTTGTTAAGCGAACGCCCCACCACTTCGGCGCGCCTGGTGGGGATGCAATACGGTTGAGCGCACACATAACACCGTGCTATCTCACGCGGTAAACAAATAACTAACACAGAAACCTGTAACGCGACTAGAATGTAGAAAGGAAACTGTAGCGCAGATAAATATCGCGAAGCTTGCAAAAAGTAACTGTACAAAAGCCGTGCAAAAGAGGAATGCAATCGAACAGTAACGAGAAATGCAAATGCCTCGTTACAAGTATAATTACTTTGATGAAGGACAGCAAAAGTTGAAAATTACTACTTTTTTCGTAGGCCTTCGAAATTTTTGAACCATGGACACTTTCACACTGACAGCAACTGCTTCAAATAAAGCAGGACATCTGAATAAACACTGTGAGTGAAATTCGAGTGGTTCAGTCGCAGGAGGGGGGCGCTGTAACGTTTTCACAATCCGCCTCGGGTTCACCTACTTTATTATATTACTGTATATTATGAACAATTCAGGAACCTTGCAAAGTAACTTGAAATTGAGTAGTGCTCTTGTATTGTTGTTTCATTGCATTTATTATTCAATATCAATCTTTTTTCATTTTACGGTATTAAACAAATTCATGTTTCATAAGAAATTCACGAAGGTTTGTAGGGTATATATCTATTATTTGTTTTTTGTGATGATCAATGACAGAAAAACTTGTTCAGACGAAAATTGCAGGAAATCTGATGGTGAAAAATAATGTGGAGGCTTAGTATCTAGATATTGTGAAACTTTCCGGCAAAACTCAAGGTCAAGTATCTGAAATAAAAAATTTACTTTATAATACTTTAGTTGAAAAGCTGTCATTTTTTTGTTTCTCACCGATACAACATACGTCGTATTCATCCAACTCAATACGATTATTATTATTAATATCATTAATTTATTTTACGTCGGCCTACTTCTGCTACTAAGGCTAATCACCGACAGCAGGGATTAGGACTACTACACCTGCAAATTTTGCCGATGCTCCGACTTTCACGTAAGCAAAGGGTTCTTTCACGTGCGCGTGGTACAACCCACAACATACGGG
The DNA here is from genome assembly GCA_033557805.1 of Phaenonotum sp. SLE1380. Classification (NCBI taxonomy): domain Eukaryota; kingdom Metazoa; phylum Arthropoda; class Insecta; order Coleoptera; family Hydrophilidae; genus Phaenonotum; species Phaenonotum sp. SLE1380. The sequence goes on from JAUIMX010000234.1 coordinate 2,341, forward strand.
ATCCACGATTTTACATCACTCCCAGATGATGAGCCATATTTTGGTCTTTTTCCTAATCAGAAAAAACATCGCCCGGACCGGGAATCAAATCATCGACCCTTAGTTTCAAAAGCCACTGCTTAGACTTTTGAGCCAATCGCGGCGACACTGAATACGATAGTTATAAGAATTTTACTGAAAAGAAATGATTGATATGTTTAGAAAACCTACTTGAACATGATTTTTGGTATGAATCACTATTTAGAGCCACCTGATCAAATATCGGGAGGTGGACACATGAATTTCCACAAGCTGATAAAAAATAATACAATTATCAAACTCGTTTATATTTTATTTCAGTGTAACTTGTGGTATCTCGAACCATTCCCAAAAACATCATAAATGGTAGGTTTTGTTGAACTATGATATTTAGAATACTCAATTCCTAATATAACCAAATAATATCCACCAAAAAATCTCCGTTTTCCTGTCCGTCTTAATAACATTTCACAAAAATTTAGTATATACTGGCGATCATTTGGTTGCATGGATTGAACCATGATGAATTATTAATCATGCGCTTTGAAAACTTTCAACATTCTTATTGTAGAGGAATTTGCACATTCCATATCAACAGGAGAATTCCTGATCGAAACGGAGGTGCATGGTATAAAAAAACTAATGTTTGAATTTGGATGGCTTCATGCTCAACAATCCAACCACTTATACGGCCAAGTGCTGTTTTGAACTTAGATTCAATTGTATCAACTTTTGTGTTAAATTCATCGGTGTTAAATTGGAATATTCATAATTAAAATGTTCTGTTGATATTTTCCTAATACAGGGTGTTCTTGGAAAACCGTTCACCTCTGCAAAATTTTTATTTCTAAATATTTTGAAATTTTTTTTCATAGAACATATTACACCGCCTACTGATTTTAATGACGTATTGAAATTGGTTTTGGTACTTCCGGTTTAGCCGGAAATACCCATAACGTTGTTATTTCAAATAGGAGCATCTACTTTTTTACATTTTTCTGAAAGAACACTTTATTCCGAATACAATGATACCACATTTGAGTAATTTTGTTTGAACAAAAATTTTTTTCTCTGAAAAGTTATTTCCTATTTATCGTTGAAAAATATTCTGAAAATACGTCCACCATTATTTTCACGGTAATTTTATGCCTTATAACTCCACAGGAATGGTTTAAATTGAAACATTCTAGTGTTAGGCTATTAACATCATATTGTTCACCTAGCTCATCAGAAAGCTTATTTTTTCTTCTTTACAATGATATCAAAAACATGATGGTTGAATTATGAAGATTTTGCTGAAATTAATTATTTTGTAAATTTATTCTATAACTTCGGCTAGAACGCAGGTTTCTTTGCCGACTTTCAATTGTCGACTGTCATTTTTTCTTTGAACGTCAAATGAATGAAACATTCTTCATATTTAAAAATAATTTCGTAATTTTTGTTAGATATGTATTTCCAGGTTCACTTAGATTTGTTTGTTATTGAGAATATAGTTGTCGACGATCAATAAATTCACAAAATTTTTCGTCAGCATTAAATTTAAACAATTTCGTTGCGACTCAACCTAGGCATTTTGACGTTTGAAGAAAAAATGACAGTCGACAATTGAAAGTCGGCAAAGAAACCTGCGTTCTAGCTGAAGTAATAGAAACAAAATAATTGATTTCAGCAAAACCTTTATTATTCAACTATCACGTTCTTGACATCATTGTGAAGTGGGAAAAATTAGCTTTCTAATGAGCTAGGTGAACAATATGGTTCCCATTTAAAAGAATCATGTTAATAGCCGAAAACTAAAATGTTTCAATTTAAATCATTCCTGTGCAGTTATAAGGCATAAAATTACCATGAAAATAATGTTGGGCATATTTTCGGAAAATTTTTCAACGATATAAATAGGAAAAAAACTTTTCAGAATGAAAATTTTTTTCAAAAAATTTTTTTTTCCAAACAAAATTACTTAAATGTGGTATCATTGTATTCGGACCAAAGTTTTCTTTCAGAAAAACGATGAAAAGAAGATGCTCCTATTTGAAATAACAAAGTTATGGTATATTTCCGGCTAAACCGTAAGTACCAAAACCAATTTGGATACGTCATTAAAATCAGTAGGGGGTGTTATATGTTCTATAAAAAAAATTTTCCGAAATATTTAGAAATAAAAATTTTACGATTTCAGTGGAAATGCGTTCTTCCTAGTTGAAACTACTTTCCACTAAATGACTTTGTCAGAACTGAAATTTCCTAGAATTTGTTCCATATATTAAAAGTTCAGTTGAAACTAGTTCTAACTAGAATTTTCTAGTTTAAACTAGAATTTACTGTTCCCTATGTAACGAAGCGAAAATAAAAACAATTAAAAGAAAAATAAATAATATTTTCGCATTTCCGTTACTGTAAATATTCCGTCAAAAATTCCGAATTTCTACCCATAAACAGCGCGCCTAGACACCAGATGCCACAAGCGGCGACAAGAACGTGGAATCGGTCTGACCTGCAAACTAAAGTGGGTACAGTTGCATCCAAAAGGAGAACCTAAACCGAATGCAATTTTGTTTCATTCAAATCGAAATATGCCCGAAATAAAACTATGTTTTTACACGTAAACCGTACCGAATAACCACCTCATGGTAACCGATCAAAAACCGCTGAAATACCCGTCAATTGGCTAGGGAAAACCCTTTTGTTTTCAAACATATACAAATCCGTAAATGAAGAAAACAAATTACCCGTAAAACACACTAAAAGGAATATAATAACCGTCCTGTATTACCCCAAGCCGAAAAAGGGTTAACAGCAAAAATTTGCCCTTTGAAAGTACAACAAAACCCGCTTGAAAAGCCCACGCCGAAATAAGGCATCAGATTGGCTAAAATTTCATAAATCAACTACCGCGTTACCAGTAACCGCTCAATTGGGAAAATCGGTCAGTTTGTGAAGTTTGGTATGCTTTACAAACGACTACAAGAGATTTTTAACTTTGAACATACATTTAACTATAAACCGAATTAAACGAATTACCACTTCTGATTGGCTGTAGGCGTTCAGCCAGAGGGGGATGTAACATCCCCTGAGCCCTTATAAATACCAAGACACCACAAAATTAAAGTTCAGTTCTCCAGAGCGAGTTCTCCAAAGCAGTTCTCCGATAGTTCTCCCGAAGAGTCTCCAGTTAAAAAAGTTTAGTTTCATTTTCTCCGAACTGATTGTAAGTAACCGCACCGGGAAATAATTTCAGAACCTTTGCTGTTATTATTTCCTCTCCGAATTTATTGTATACATTTTTTTTGTGTTTAATATTATTTTAATTTTTTTTTTGTTTAGTGTTGTATTTAAAATTTTTTTTTATTTTTTTTATTTTTGGCTTTGGAATATTGCTATATTTAAAGTAAGGTGATCAGTCTGGAAATATTTTTCTTTTATTTCTGATCCGTAAGAATCAAGGGAGGGTCCTACTTTTCTTTCTGTCTTTTACCACAGAACCTGAACCGAGATTTCCGAATGGCTCTGTGGTGAATGCAGATTGGTGCATTTGATGACTTTGAACAGAGATTTCCGGATAAGTCTGAAAATGTACCGTTCCCGGCACTGAGGAACTTGAACAGAGATTTCTGGATAGTTCCAAAAGTGTACCTGTGTTCTACGCCAACCGGGTTTTGAATAACTAACATGGGGTTTGATCCGTTTTGGGCAGGGAACAAGTTTTGTTCTTCGCGAGTAATCAGAAGTGGGATTCATAACCGCGTATAGGCCCTCAGCCGCTGAACCACGTTCCAGACTGGCATCCTTGCCGCATGCTGTACCAACTAATGCGTACGTAGATTGTCCTCCTTTCGCTTTTCCGTATTATTTGGGGATTTGACTATTGCTTTTGGTGGAAGCTAGATATCCGATTTGCTTTAATTTTTGTTTTTATTTGTTTTGTGTGTTTTTTCTCTTGTTGTAAATAAATGTATTTAGTAGACTTGTTCTTTTTAATGAAACATATATTTTTGCACCCTATGTAATTTTCTTCACTGAGTACCCAGGTAGGTTTTGCTGGTTCTGCCTATTTGCCCTAAAGAACCACGCTGGCGCCCGAGGATCACCGGAAGCCGTAGGAACCACCGAAGCGCCATACCTTGCGACGCTCGCGCCCCCCTGGAACGAGGAGGTCGCGAGAAGGAACCGAAGTCGTCGCACCTATACTGAAATTTCAGTTGAAACAAGTTCTAACTTTTAACCTTAGTTAAAACTAGCACTAGAGATACGTTTAGGATTAAAAAATATTGAATAGGTTACTGGCCAAACCCCGTTTCAGGATAAACTAGTTTGTCCTAAGCGTGTCAAGACAAACTAGTTTATCCTAGGCCCAACTTATTGAATCGTCGCAAGTAACAAAATAAACACGTTCGGACAACTTGATTTGGAGTTTCCCTTACTGGGGGCTATTCTCTCATGCATTCAATTCATTCATCACGCGCATTAGTCCCAAAACAAACCATTGAAATGCCAGTTGTCGAAAACTAATCCCAGCCCAAACCAAACCTTTTGGATGACAGTAGACCGCATAAGCAACCGATTTTGTTGCCAGCAAATCGCATAGTCAGTAGATCGCATTGCCAGCAAAGCTCATGGTCAGCAGAACGAATGCCAGTTGCGCATGTCTATGCGGTCTTATGTTATTTGGAAGGTTTGGTTTGGGATTTTTTCCTTGAAAACGGTCATGCAAATGGTTTGGTTTGGGTTGAGATTTTATTTTTGATAACGGGCATTCAAATGGTTTGGTTTGGGTCAGGATTTTTTTCTAGACAACGGGCATTCAAATGGTTTGGTTTGGCTTGGGATTTTCTTCCTTGACAACTGGCATCAAAATGGTTTGGTTTGGGACTACTGTGTATATTGAATGGATTGAAAGCAGGAGAGAATAACGCTTAGTGGGTGAAACCCGGAATCAAGTTTTCCAAACGTGTTTATTTTGTTACTTGCGACGATTCAATAATTTCGTACTCGGCCAAACTAGTTCATCCTGAAGTAGTACAGGTAAAACTAGTCTAGCCTTGGATAAACTAGTTTGTCTTGACACGCTTAGGACAAACTAGTTCATCCTAGGGGCCGACCAGTATGACGTAATCGGCAGAGCCTCGAATCTGTCGAGGTAGCTGTTTACTACGGTATCTTCAGGCGCTGGTTAAAATTCAGCTGGAGGTAATGACTTTTCTCAAGTATATTTGCCTTAATCGAAGTAGAACTGTGGGATGAATATGGTTGGCATATATGGGTATCGATCCCGAGCCGTGGAGTGGCGGCTGTAGATCAGCGTCACCAAATTAAAAAAAAAGTTTATCCCAGGTCAAACTATCTCATCCTAAAATCGGGTTTGACCGGTAACATAAATAATATACACCGTTCTTTAATCCCTAACTTATCTCTAATACTAGTTTCAACTAAGATCCAAAATTCAAACTAGTTTCAACTGAAGTTTTGATATAGGAAACAGTAAATTCTAGCTTCAACTGAGAAATTCTTGCTGGAACTAATTTTAACTGGAATTTAATATATGAAATAGTAAATTCTAGTTTGAACTAGGGAATTCTAATTCTAACAAATTCATTTAGTGGATACTAGTTCCAACTAGGAAAAACCATTTCTAACTGAAGTCGCTTTCGTACATATACTACAATAAATTACAAAACATTCTCAGAAGACATAACATACAATTATTCTACAAAACCAACAATAGCCAAAAGCAGAACCTCGGAAACGGTAAGGACAGGATGAAGGAGAGAGAGAAAAGGGAGTTTGAAAGCTATTTTGCCCAGATTGTAACTGAGTATATGTGGCAGAGACAGTAAGGAGCGTAGAACAAAACCAAGGAACATTTCAGAGACAAAGTGAACTCGGAATTTGAAAACATTTACATGACAACGCACACAAAGTAGACAAGGACCGAGAAAAAACTAATACATCAATCGGAAAAAACGCTTGAAATTAAAATTCTTGAGAATACGAAACAGATGATGCCACTTCCTTCTACTGATTTTAAATTTCTCGCCGGAAGTGTAACTATACTCAGGCTAGTCAGTTGCCAAGGGAAAAGCAGGGGAGTGGGTCGACGCGGGCTCGATTTAAATCCAAAAACAACCTCGATGTAAGTGTAGGCGCTACTTACCGCAAACGATAAGAAAAATAATCTTTTAGCACTAGTTATGCCCTGACAAGAAAGTAATTCATGAAAATTGGAAATTATGATTAAATTAATGCTTTCTTGTGAAAATAAACAAAAACAAAACAAGTTGTTAATACACTGAGTTTATTATTCTTTAAAATATGAAAGCAACAATGCGGATGGTTGAAAATTATGGAAGATTTCATAGGAAAAACGTAACATGCCATTTTGAATCAAGATGTTGGAAAAAAATTATTTTACACGCTAAATCTACGGTATTTTGGCCAATCACCTACCTAACACAATCAATCAAATCAGCTAACTCATCTAATTATAAATACCTGTGATTTACTGTTCATAATATTAGCGGAATGTTGCCTCAAAAAGTCGGATCGAAGGTACGTTGAATTCTCGATGTGAATGACGATATCTTGTTGAAATTTCTGTATTTGCAGGTGGAGGGAATAAAAGCAGGAACAAATCCAATCTCAAAATTGAAGGAGACGGCAAAATAAATCATCAAATGCACCAGGGATGCGCAAAGTTGCATCAAGCCGTATAAATCAACCAAGTCAATCGAGTCGCCGAAGTCAAGGAAGTCAAGAAGTCATGAAGTCGCAGCAGTTACAGCCAGACTTCAAATTATTTAACACAAATTCACTAGCACAACTTATTGTGAACAAAATCGATTCGGAAGAATGTGTCAAATCGGAAAGCAAACAAGTTTTATAGCATCTGGTTCTTTTTTGTAGTAATAGATATTTGAAATGAAAACCGTTATTACCAACTTAAAATGTGTAAACAAAAGCATAACCTCACTCATTTGAAATTGAATTAAATTAATTTTCTTTTGAGATCATCGAGCATATTTACGGACACCGTAACAATGATTCGAAAACAAATACAAAAGAGACCTAACCAAACAGATAGACATAAATTTCAAACCCATGTATAAATGTATAAGCTCACAAGTTTGAAATCTTCCCGCGATAAACTATACTTTCCTAATGAACAACATCAAAATTCCCCAAATGTGACATCTTACAAATTATTTTGACGCACGCGTCACGAATGGAAGAGATATTTACGCGATATAAATTGAGAATAAATGAATTTGTGCATCAATGTTTGGCGAACTAACGTAATCTATATATAACTAAAAATGAATGCATGTTATACTACTCAAATGATAGCCCAAATAATTTGACACTTCTCGTAGTTATACTTGGATCCTGCTCGGTGAGAACTGAAGAGAAAAAGAAGAAGTTATACCTTAATGTCAAATATCACAATTTCCGTTTAAATCACATATGTTCCTTTTATTTTAATAGTTCAGGCGCTGAAGGTAGTTGAGTATGCAAAATTCTAGCAATTGTTTCGAAGGTTGCTGTAGCTCTTTTCTTGTTGCAAGAAAAGCAAAACTTCCCATTCAAATAAAGTTTTTCGATAAAGTCAATAATAAAAATTTTTGATGCGAAGTTTTTGGGAAACACTGTATATTGAAAACTGTTTTAGGTGGAAAACCCAATTTTTCATAACAAGTTGCTAAAACAGTGTTTTCAAACGAGATAACAGTTGGTTTTCGTATTCTAAAAGTAGCAAAAACGCCCACCACTAATTATTGCACAGAGCTAAGCTAAGCGTAGAAAAGGAGGTGGTATTAGAAAAATGCACCACCAGGCCTGCTGGCAACATTGGTTTTTTTTTCTTAGATATATCAGCTATGAGAATTTGAACATAATTGCTGGTCCTCGAATTTTTCATACTCAACTACCTCCAGCGCGTGAACTATTACAATAAAAGGAACATATGTGATTTGAACGGGAATTGAAATTTTTGACATTCAAGTATAACTTCTTCTTCTTCTCTTCAATTCTCTCCGGGCAGGATCCCACTATAACTACGAGAAGTGTCAAATTATTCGGGCGCTGTCATTTGAGTAGTACAACTAAACACGGGATAGATGACGCGCATGTTCGAATAAATCAATTAATATTTGATAGATGGCCCCACATTACTAATCAATGGCGCAGCAACGCAAGCCGAGTTTTACTAGTCAGATATAAGAATTCAATATGTATTTCAATCTATGTTTTGTTCCTCTAATTTTGAATGAACAGTATTTTTTGAAAATAGATTTGTGTAAAAAAATGTTCAATCAATAACCTTTAATGTAATCTCCCAGAGGTCCGTCGATGGCATAGCCAAAACCGGTAACCTGAAGAAAAAACAAAAAAAGTAAGAAAGTACCAAACCACAGACTACCATCAGACGCACAGCTGCTTAATATTAATTCATCTTCTTAAATTCTCTTTCCTTTATTAACTATATCTATCACCTTTTAACTGCTGTAAGCATTTTGGGTGAGTGCACACTTATCGCGTTCTTGAGAATTTGGCGATATATTCGAATTTTTAATAAACGTTTTAAATATTTTGTGGTTGCTATTCAACTCTCCTATCACTAGGCTATGTTTTTTTCCTCAATTTCAAAACATAACACAGTGATAGCAGAGTTGAGTGAAAATCCCTATTTTATCGTTATTTGGGTGGATACAATACTCACACAAGATAAATTTCATCAATATTTTATGTATATAATGCTAATGAAAAATATAATGTTATATTTGAACACCTGCTCAATACAAATTTGTTTCCGGATTCTATTCTATCAAACACAATAAATGATTTGAAAAAATGAATTTTGTCAATAATTCACCACTATTATTTTGATAATAAGTTGATTGTTAAATGATTCCTCTAATTATTGCCATAAGAACTGCCTCTTGAAGGAGAGTTCAACTGAGTTAACAGGAGAAATACTTCGAATAAATTTGTTTAATTGTTTCTAAAAAAAGTTCTCCAAGCTGTTTGATAATAATAACATTTCAGCGGAAACTTATTATAACTCATTAGTAGGGCCACGATATCCATCTTCTTACATATAAGAGCAGTGAAGGTTGTCATACCAATTCATTGCCCTAATAGATTTATTATAAGAAGTGGATATCTCGCTCCTTGTATTATCAAAAACCAATTATAAGATATTTGAAATTACTTCAGAAATGTAAAATAGAATGGAAGTCAAGGTGTATACACATTTAGCAAACGAACAACGAACAAATAGAGAATTTGCGAAGTGTGTACGTATCAGCGAATGTGAACCGAACCCTAAATCTTGCGTATAAAGGGGTCTATTCTCGACGTTTCTCAAATGATTGTTGATCATTACAACGTTATTTTGTAGTTGATTAATGTCAAATAATTATTTGTATTTGAGTTAAAATATGAGTATCCGTTTTCGAGATTGTCAATCGGCATTTGGCGACTTGGAATGCGCATTCATCAACTAGAAAAATAGCTTTTACTTGATGGACAATTAGTCGACAAACGTCGAATATAGATTTCAAAGAGTGAACTTTTCATGTTGGTGTACGGAATAACTGCGGTATGATGTTTTCTTCTGTGTTTCTGTTCAGTCATACCATCAATACAACAAGCAGCCACTATTATTATATCTTCATCGAACATATTTTATTACTTAACGCAATACGTATCAGAACAAGTGTTACTAGAACCTGAATGCAAAACAATTTGAATAAATTGTTGTGCGTTGAGGTCCTAGTTATGCTTGTTCCAATACGTATCGCGTTAAGTGACAAAATATGTTCGATGAAAATATAATGATGGTGGCTGCTGGTGTGACTAAACAGAGTTTATGATAGGTGGCCTGTTACTTATTGAATTTCGAGACCTTACGGTGTGGGTGGTAACGCTGGTGGTCATATTTGGTGGTAAATAGTCTTTCATAGGTACCGCTTGTTCATGTGTGCTGCAGGGTTCAATTTGAAATTCTGTCAGTTACACATGTATGCAGACGATACACAATTACTTTATACTTCCCATCCATCAGTGATATACTACAGTGAATATCGATCTGTCATTGAGTGTGCTGTACAAAATCGATCAGTGTGGATACAGAATCTTAAGTTATGCCTCTGTGATTTGTTAGTTTAACGTTGCGTTAGTTCTTTCGACGTATAATCACTTTGATGCCTTGTTTGGTCCATGTACTAGTCCGTGTTTGGTACATGTTGACGGGGTTCGTATTTGCAAGTATAGGGAGGTAACCGCGTGGTGCCGGCCCTAGAGTGAATTAGTGAAATTAAAGTCAGATTCTAGTGCTATTGTCTGGATAGTTATTATAGTTGGACATGTCGCACGCAAGCATGTGTAATAAGTAATCAGATCAAGTACACGTCAAACTGCCAAATTCAAATCCCATGGGCCGGATGCATCAGGTATACGGGCTGTGTCCGTAGATATGAAATAGTCTCAGTTATTAAGTTTTTGGTTACTGTATTAAATTAAATATTGAGTACCTAACAAATGTTTTTTTGTCGCGTATGTTCTAAAATTGTGAGTTGGAGAAGGCTACTTGGTTCCACCTGGTTACAATAGTACAAGCCTTTGGTTATTTGAGGAAATTATATAGGAGACCTCCTTTAAGTGACTGTTACAAATTCAAATTGAGTGTGCAAAATTTGAAATTAGTGCAAGATGTGAGAGGAAGATGTCTCTCTCGATATAATTTGAAATCCAAGATGGCGGAATTGTCGTTTCCGAGCTGCATCCCTCTCTGAAAGTATCCTACTTATTCACGTGTCTTTAGCGTAGACGAGGCGTGACGTCATATACACGAGTTGTAACAGGTTTTTTGATACTACTGTTGGTCCATAGGTTAATCGATTAACTAGAGCATGTATACAACATATGTACAACTAATCGCATGGAATTATAGGTAATTAGGTCAAGTACAGTTGATGCAGATGATTATGCTGTATTTGCAATTGCAATTGTGAACCAGATTGACTTTGCAGCTTTCGAATTTATGTCGCCTCAATACTCTTTTTACCAATGACTTGCTACTTCCGCACTGGTACTTCTCGTTTAATACATAAAAAATTTATGGTCGTTTAAATTTTTCAATAATGTAATACTTGCAGTTGGTTGCCTTCTGTTAGGGTATTTTTGGGAATATAGTCTCTTCGCTCTCCATATAACAAGATAACATTCG
>JAUIMX010000235.1:0-13565 GCA_033557805.1 Phaenonotum sp. SLE1380
AATTTTAAAATAACAATTAACTATCTCCTGACGAAGACAATTTATATTGTCGAAACGTTGAAAATAAAAAATATATAGAAGAAAATAAGCGTTTCTCATCTAAAATAACATATAATATTATCAACGCTTTAAAAACTTCAAGAAAAGAAAAATACGATATGATAACATGGTATCATTAGTCGCAAATTAACCCCGTTAAAGCAGAATAAATCAATTTTGCCCTACACTCTGAAAAAATACAGTCAGAGAAATCTATTTTCTAAAAGTTGGAACTCAATTTAAAACATACTGGATCTTTCAAAAAGCCCATTAAGTCACGTAAGACACTCTCCAATAAAATTATTCACCACAATTCTTTAAATTCTGTTGGTTATTTGAAGGTACTTGAAAATAATTTGGAGGAAGCATTGATGGATGAGCCAGTCATGCGATATGTTAATTGTTGGTTCCAGCAACTGGTCAAGAGCAGTTACTGACTATCTATCAAACCGCTTCCCGGGAAAAGTGGAAGCACCCCACTCTGCGATTCCCTGGACAGAACGTTCCCCGGATTTGACCCCGCTTTACTTTTTCATGTGGGGTCATGTAAAAGATATCGGCAATATAGTTTCGAAAACGAGGTACAACTACGTGAAGCTGTTCTTAGGGCATTTAGAACAATTACTCTGCAAATGCTCGTAAATGTTTCACAAGAAATTGCCCGTAGAGCATATTTATGCTTAGAAAACGTGGGGAACCTATTCGAATTTTCATAATAATCCATCTTGTTTCTTTTTCTCACGTTGTTGTTCTTTTTCATTGATGCTTTTTTTCACGTTGTTGATCTTTTTTCATTGTTTTCCTAAGTTTATCTAATCAAAATTCTAGAAATTTATTCAAGAAAACTAAATCGCATTTTTCTTCGTTTGAAAACACATGTGCCAGGTTCAATGAATATTTTTACTACTCTCGCCAAGCATTTGATATAAGTAAAGCATTGGTCATGTCGCCAGCGCCTAGTAGACAATTGTGAAAATTATAAAAATAGGAAAAAATTGAAACACCCATTTTTTATCGAAATCCTGTGGGTAATATGATGTATTATACATCGTTGTATTTGTAATTAAAAACTCTATTCAACACATTGAAAACTGACTGATTGCTTTATTTGAAAAAATTCATTTGATGATGGTTTTTCGGAGACGAAACGTCGTATAAAAATTTTGTTAACATTATCTTATAGGAAAGAAAAAGTGGCAATGGGAAAGTGTTTTCTGTTTTTCAATATCTCTTCAAATAACTTCAGAAAAAAATGAAAACGAAAATGTAAAAAATCACTTGTCCATGGATATGTTGATAACGGTATTAAATATTGAACTTTTGAAAAGTTCATATTGAAGTACCCTCTAATGCGCAACTTTTCTCTAATTTACCCGACTTCGTATCTCTTACCGTTTAGAAGTTCCCCATACATTGCAATCTTATCTTGGACACCCTGTATTTTGAAATCATTCCTAATCTGATGATTTTCCTGAACGGTTTAATTCTTGTTTATTTCTGATTTTTCTGCCCAAAATATAGTTGCAGATGCTTGTTCTCCATAATGACCTTGCTTAGGCTTAATTATAATGAGAGGCATGTATAGATATAGTATATCCGAATAATATTGATTTTTATTCATGTGTTAGTTTATTCTAACGATTCTTTGACTAATATTTTATTTACCCCCTCTACCTCGAGTTTCACTGTTGGCCCAAAATATATAACGAGTGCTGTATATTATAAATAAATGTGCAGAAGCAGCTGGCCAGTACTTTAATCCATAGCTTGAAGAAAGTAATTCTTCATTAAGGTGGCAACTAAACCAAAATTGTTATAATCGCATACTTAATCTCAAATTAATCTTGCACTTCGCTTGGGTTATAATCCGGTTACCATCGTATTTCATCAACTACTCTTTCATTATTTACAAGATACTACAATGAGATTAGCGAGGAAAGTATACTGAAATGGAGTGCAGCTGAATTTACCGATTAGTATCGTTGATAGAAGATAGAAGTGCGCGCACTTGTAGCTATCAAGCTCGTTGATTTGAAGGAATCTTTTTAACGGATAATCTGCAATTTATAATCTAAAACAATTTGTTTCGAGTTAAGCGTAATGTAGTTAGTATCAGCAACTACTTTAACAGTAAATTCAAGCTGAACCTGCTAATTCAAAATAGCGGTTTTACATTTTCACCATGTTTTCGTTTTCGTAAAGCGATTTCGTAAAGCGAACATTGTAGAAACTTTGGGTTAATCTCATCTCGTATGGATACATCTTAGAATGGTTGTAGAACTATAAAAATCGACCTTTTTCAATTTATCATGAAAACTCGAGTCGAAAGAGAGGAGTGCGTCTTGCTTAGTCAGATTTGGTAGCTATTTTAATTGACTGTTATTTAATTTATTAATTTTTATCATTGCTAATAGATTTAAGTCACACATCGATGTATTCCTCATTAAATTTGATTTCCGAAGACCCCTCACATGAGGTGGGTTTTTGGTTTATGAGTTTTGATGTTCCTAAAAAATTGACCTATATGTCAGAAATGTGAAACTACAAAAAAAACCGAAGATTCAGATGGGCATCCCTAAATACTATACATATTCTTGGAATACAGATTAACTTATCCAGAACAGCAAAACCCACAAACCAAAAACCCTAATTAGAATAGCTTAACGATTAACACAATTTGTCACTAGAAAGCAAATTTTTTGAGGAATACATTGATGCAAGTCTCAAATCTATTAGTAGCGATATTATTATTGAAGTAAATGATAATTAAGACGAAACAATCAATTAAAACAGGTACTAAACCAGTTTCAGCGATGCGCACCCCACTTTTTCTACTCGAGTTTTCATGGTAAAAAACTTTTTATGGGTAGAAAAGGATGGCGAGCATGTCTTACTCCTGGTGATTTTTGGTGTTTTTTAGATCTTTGTGTCACTCAGCAATGACGAAACCCAATAAAATCAAAAAATGTCACTTTCTTTTGTTATGAGCACAATGAGTCATAAAGTTACCTCTCACCGATTTTTATGATTTTTTACACTGTAGATTTCAATTTCAGAGCAGAAATTCACCACTTACTGAATCATGGGATTTTTCTCGCATGAAAATTCCAATCTAAGAGCCAAAAATTACCACTTACTGATTGTTGGGATTTCACTTGTTGTAGATTCCAATTTTGAAATCATAAATTACCACGCACAGATTTCACAGTTGTTCTATCTCTAGATTTTTCTAAGGCTTTTAATACCATAATTCATGAGCTTTTATTATCAATTCCACTTTTTAAAGGTTTTGGAAATAGTTTACTGGCTTTGTTCAAATCTTACTCAAAAAGCAGAGCTCAAAGAGTGATGATATCAGGTGAACTATAGCAGACTGCTCTCGCGTGTTCCTCAATGGTCTATATTAGGCCCTACTTTATTTTTTATTGATACTGCCCTTTTGTTCAAGAACATACCTCTTTTATCAAATCGCCGCGATCTGCGACAAGGTTCGATCAAATTCAAAATCTAATAGCAAGAGAAACCTCAAAAGACCACGTCGTCGCGACGACGACGCGTCGTACACGAACTCAGTTTGATGCTGTTGGTATTTATTGTACTGGGAAACTTCTAATTTGTCATTTTGTTGAGGAATTATATTAGACTGAGTTCTTCAATTTCAAGATACACTGTGAGCCAAATTCTTGAAATAAGCTGTTCGATATTAGAGTTATCCATGCAATAGATACAATTTGATGGCATACTAAAAGCATAAATTTTAGTATGCTGTCAAATTGTATACAGTATACAATACAAAAAAGTTTGATAACCGCTGCTTCAGTGCAACTACACGTAACAACTATTGTTTTATTGTTTTTTTAATAACAAAAAACAACTCGTCCAATAACTTGTAAGTGCGCCTATTTTGTTTTATGTCAAAGCAAAGCCTACTGGAGTTTCTCCTGAGAAGTTTTTAGTGCAAACTAATAGCATTCTTGTAAAATAAAGCACGAGCACGAGCTTTTTTATCGAAACGCCTTCAGGTCGACTTTCTTAGGTTTCCCATAATTAATTAGTCTTACGCAACGGCTACCTAATAGCCACAGTAATTAATGTCTCGGTGTTTTAGAATACGAATGATATTTTTATCCAAACAAAGCCTTACAGCGAACCATTTCAATTTATTGGACAATTCATTATCATTTTGGCCTTTTTTTATTGGTGAGTACTGGCGCAATAGTGCCAACTCCGCAATAACCTAACCTTTTATGTAGTTAGTTTTATGCCGCCTTTGGAAGGCGTCTTTGGAATTATTCATCTAGTTTGCTCTGCATGACGTCTTTCTTGATCAAATATGAAATTTTTGTTTTTCTATTTTGGTCTCACAAAGTTCATTTTGCATTGTTTTCAGTTGTTCAGTGTTTTTAATAACTACAAGTTTTATATAATTGTCAAAAGTATGACTTGGCATTTGAATAAATTCATGACGAAGCGCTAGAGCCCAACAAACCCGAGGCAGTTTTGCCCAAGCGTAGCAACTTAATGAAAAATTGATTTTCAAATCACTACGGCGAGGGCGCAAATGGGCTCGAGCGCGAAGCGATAGAGCTCAACAAACCCAAGACAGTTTTGCCAAGCGTAGCGAGGGCAAATATCAACGTGTCATACTATCACATCAACTTGAGTAATTTGAAAAATTGAGTTTCAAATCACTACGGCGAGGGCTGTGTTGGGCTCGAGCGCGAAGCGCTAGTGCCCAACAAACACGAGACAGGTTTGCCCAAGCGTAGCAAGGGCAAATATCAACGTGTCATACTATCACATCAACTTAGGTAATTTGAAAAATTGAGTTTCAAATCACTACGGCGAGGGTTGTGTTGGGCTTGAGCGCTAGAGCCCAACAAACCCGAGACAGTTTTGCCCATGCGTAGCGTATTATACAAGCACCGTTCATTAATCGTTCAACTCATTATTCGTTCTGATGGTTATACCTTTCAGCTGAAAATTCGTTTTTCTTGATATTTATTTCGACTTTTTCTGTTGATTTTGTTCCTACTTTCTACGCATTCTACTCACTATTGTTTAAACTGATTTTTCGTTCTGTTGACTACCATACATGTTCAATTAATGAATAAGTGATGTTTTAATACACTATTTTGATATCGTTATCAGTTCGTTATCTATGAAAATATTTGGAATTCGTTAGTAATGTTGCAATTTCTAACTCATCAAATTTTATCCAACAAGAATTTGGTTTTCATGTCAAAATTCATGTCGATTGTATATCAGTAATACATCATTCGATATAATAGTAGAAAATTAGTATCTTCTTTCCAAGACGAATTGAATCTCTTTAGACAAACCCGTTCCTTTTTTGACACGACTGCTTTTTTTCTTCAGTCATGAACTTTAAATATTTATTTGGTGCTATAAATATATATGATCATCGTTATTAATACATCAAAAAATTTCGGCATTATAAATACTGAAAACCGTTAGTCTATCTGAACTTATTTGCATAAAATCTTGTTTTTGGTACGAAGAGAATTTGGTGCAGGTAAATTTAGAATGAGAGAGAAGTAGACAGTCCAGCAATTGATTATCGTTCATTAAATGATGTATCATCGTTGATCGGTTTTGAAATCTTCGCCTACCGACTCGCAGCGCTGATGAGAACCGTTTTCTATTTTACGGCCATATTTTACAGAGGAAATTTCGTTTGGAGGCACCTTTTATTTTTATAGGTTCATTTCTAATTTGCACTTTGCATATATGATCGTTATTATTTATTGATTGGATTCCTAAATGATCACATTTATCATTTGTTTGAATCGATTTTATTTAGAAATTTTTTACCAATAGCTTCGGGACAAGATTTAAAAGAGTTACTGACATTAATTTCAACTTTATTCTATATGTACTCATACTTGTTTTATTTTTTCTGGGTGCATCTCATCTCGAGTGGACACATCTCAAAGCGGTCGTAAAACCATAAAATTGTCCTTTTTTAATTTAACATGAAGACTTGAGTGGAAAAAGGGATGAATAGAGTTTGGTACCTGTTTTTGTTCATTATTATCTACATTATTACGCAATATCACTCGCATCAATGTATTTATCAATAAATTTGCTTTCCAATGACTCCTAACACCAAATGGTTTGGTTTGTGGCATTCGATGTTCTTAATAAACAGGCCTATTTGGCAGGTACATGAATAGTATTAGTGTAACTAAGTGGAAAAACAAATATTTTTATTGACTGTAAATGTTATGTCACTCTTGTAGATATTAGAATAAGACAATGAACGGATTCGTCGGATTACTTTTTTTTAATCAACATATGATCCATACCCAAAAAAATTTCAATAAACAATAATTGAGGATCTGAGAAGCATTGATCAATAAAGATAGCTTTTAATATTGACTTTTGTCCAAGCGTTTGTACAGCTGTCATTTACAATTAATCGGCGGATTCGACACCAACTATTAAATAGTGAAGAATTTTTTCGAAAAATTTTTACCTGGAAACCAACTAACAGTACAAACCGCACGATTGAATTTCTAAACGCAAGAGGTATGCAAGAAGGAAGCATTGTTAGTTTCACAGTCTGTAAACAAGCAACCTTGCATATAGTTACTTAAAAAGCAAGCCGTGGAATTTTTAAAGCCAACGAGTATAAAATGTCAATGTCAAGTTCGCTGCGAGAATAGATTCTCGATAAAATTATGCGAAAACCACATTTTATCACCGTTTTGCATTAATAAAAACGTGCTTCCATGGAAACACTAGGTATATAGAATCAGTTTCCGATTAATAAAGAACGATTATTACTTGTTATTATTTATCGTTTTGTAATAACCATATTCCGTTCGTATACTAATGGTGAAATAAAATAAATTGCTTGGATCTGAGTGAAAATGCTTCACCCAATGTTCTTTCTGATATTGGTGTTAACAGTTCCTGTCATTTTTCACGAAAATCAATTTACTGTAAAGCAGTTATTTGTAGAATTATTTGCTTGAGTATCAAGAGAAAATAAGATATACTGGGATCTTAGTGTCAGTATAAAATTAATATTTTGCAGTAATAATGTTTTGCACTCTGTAAACCAAGGCTAATTTGTTCCACTTTTCAGTATTTATTCTTCATTTTGAGCAAAATACTTCTTACACATATTTGTGTTTAATATTTATGTGAAAATGAAGGTTCATCCCAAATGATACAAAAAACAAGTTATTATTTTTTAACTAAGGCAAAATAACGCATATTAACAAATATGCTTATTATTATGATTTCCCAAACAAGGGTCTTTTTTGGGTGACGTTGACCTACAGCCATCACCCTATGGCTCGGGATCGATGCCCATATACGCCAACCATCTTAATTCTACGTGAAAGAACCCTTTGCTTACGTGGAAGTCGGAGCATCGGCAAAATTCACAGGTGTAGTAACCCTAATCCTTGCCGTCTGTGATTAGCGTTTGTAGCAGATGTAGGCCAACGTTAAATAAATAATAATATTATTAATAATAATAATAATAATAATAATAATAATAATAATAATAATACTTCGATTGGGACGAATATACTTGAAAAAGTTTATTACTCCCAGCCGAATTTGAACCAGGCCCTAAAGATACCCCGACAGACTCGAGGCTCTGTAGACTACGCTATACTGGCCGGCCAAACGAAGTTAAAATTCAAAATAAAAAAGAAGAAACAACGTACTTCTTGGTTTATGAAATCTTCAACAGATTTCGTGCTTGACCCATCTTTAGGCGCAATTTTAACATTGACCGATGGATCTGGTCCAGTTGAATTAGTTGGATGCAGGCTCAAATCCTCGAGTCTGCGATAGGCCAAGTTCTTGTAGAAGGCAAGGAACTGATTGCCTTGGATACTCTTGCACACTTTTATAGACTGATTGTTCGCTAAACCAGTCATCTCTAATTTGGACACTAAACATTGGAGAGTCGATTTTGAATTCCCGTCGCGTCTACCGTAATACGGGCGTAACGCACGCAACTTTGGCGTATTTGATTATAAAGTTTCATCATTTGATGGTTCTGCCCAATTTGCGGTGATCTGAGATTAGCGACTGAATAATAAACAATATCGACCCGTCCAAATTGAGAAACCCTTTGTTCATTTTCTTATGCCTCTTGTGATATTATTTCAGTTTTATGAGGTGTTATATTTTCGACGTTTGTCGATTAATTGTCCATCAAGTAAAAGCTATTTTTCTACTTGATAAATGCCCATTTCGAGTCGCCAAGTGGCGATTGATAATCTCGAGAATGAACTTAAATACAAATGATTATTTGACATCTATCAACTACAAAATAACTTTGAAAAGATCGACAATCAGTCGATAAATGTTGAGAATAAACCCTTATATGTGAATAATCACTGCACCGTTTTCATATTAATGGAGTTATTTTGTATTATGTGATTTCCAAAAGTTTCAAATCCTTTAAAACCTCAGATATCGTTTGTTAAGTTTTCTTACAATTGAAAGAAATTAACGTTTGAACTCCACAAACAAAAACTGAAAATAACGTTGGAAAGCTTCTACAAATTTGACTCAATGGGATAATATTCTCCAAGAAATATCTCCCAAACCTTACTCCACCTAGATGATTAATGGACAAACTACCGTCAAATCCTAGTAAGGAAACAAAAGGTCTGGACAATTACTCCCCTAAGGACGAAAAAATCAAGCAGGTGTGAATTGAAACAGTTTATTCGAAACGTGATATGTTACACTGCGATAAGATACTTGCGAACAATTGCAACCATTGTCGCCTTATGATTGGCAGACGATAGACAAACGTTTATCTGCATCATAATGAATGCGAGTTGTTACAATCCCGGATGTTATGTGGCACAGAATCAGTTATAAAGTTCTTGATTCCTGACATATGCCCGGCCCTGAATCTCTATTTAAAGTAACGATAGTAAAATTACAACACAAACCGTGATTCGCTACCAACTCAACGTGAGCTCTTCCATCCTTTTCTGTTGCACATTGCACAGATCAAGATGGTACCGTACACTCAAGTTACACCTTGTCCGGAGAAAAAAGCTGAATCATTATCTGTTTGTCCTTCGATTTCTAATAGACCTATTTCCCTGAAACACCGTGTTATCTAATTTTTACAAATAAATCGTGCATGTTGAAAAGATTTATTCCATTGTTCCTGACAAGTTACTGCGGAGTAGGTCGCATACTAACGCTATTAAGACAATTTTATACGTATTTGTGATTGGAATATTCAAAGAAATCTCATTCTACTATTTGAAAAATTTTAGGGGAAAAAGCATGAGATTCTGTGCAATATTTTTTTCACTATATTCTTATAGCGCCGGTCTTTCGCCTCGGGTGCTTTTCTGAATCAAGCCTAATCTACAGTTCTACCCTGCAGGACGGAACCTTCTCCTGCACAAAAAAACTTGCACCTAACCAGCCCTCACTGGTTATCTAGAGTAGCCATCTCAACGTTATTGAGACTGTATCGTCATCGTTACCGAACTTGGTTGCTGTTCAAAATTGGGACCCAAAACTTGATGGGGTTTGAGACTGACTTTCTATTTTGACTGGCAAATTGTATACGATATACGTTCACGAAATGCCCAAGTAAAAATTTAAGAAGATAAATATGGTACAGACCCCATCACACAATTGAAATTCAAATTCAATTCATATTCAAATTCAAATTATTTATTTCCTGAAGAAGACTGCTATACAGTATACAGGAAATTTCAAATAAATAAATCAAACACAAAATACAATATATGCAAAACACATAGTGTAAATATACATATATGAACACGATTACCAGAAACAGTGGAGACATACATGCTCTCTAGCAAAAATCATCATAGAACTCCTGAACGGCTTTGAAACAAGAAAAGCATACAATTTTCGTTTGAATAACTTGGGGTTCTTCATTTCCTTGAGACAATTGGGAATGGCATTGTATAACTGAACAGACTGGCTCATAAAAGACCTCTGACCGAAGGTACTGTGCGCATCTCGGCCTCGTATATAAGTTGCTGCTAATCGCGTATTATGCTGCCTATGGATATCTGCACCAACAAAAAAATCAGTCAAATAGATATACAGCGGGCACACTGTCATGATTCGCAAAACAAACAAAATGTTGCCTGCATGACTCTCTATCACGTAATCCGCAAATAGCGCGAATAGCTCACTTCTGAATCAAAAGGACCTCTGGTAGAAGTACGAAACTCGATAAGTTCATTGTTACGAATAACAACTTTAGGTTTCTTATTTTGACAAATAAATTGAAACAAAATACGACCGCCAATTGTTTCTATCTAAAAGGTATCAGATTTCGAAACTATCAACTTTAGGTATAGGACATGCTCAATAAAATATGAAGCCCTTCAAAAATGGAATCCGCTGCCATGAAAATATATAGAGTGTTCCGTTTGAAAAAAATGAGTTTCGAGAAATTGAAATTGTCATAGTTTGAAAATTGTTTGTGCAGTTCCTGTAGACTTGAAACGAAAAAACTGAATTTGCGCCAATTCTGCATGTCTTTCTCCACCTCTTCTGAATATTTGAAAATCTTATCATGAAAAATAAGGAGGCTAGGATTTTTTTGAAATAGGTCTGCATTTGGAAAAAAATTAACATTTCAGCTAATATCTCGAAAACGATAAAAAATAGATCCAACTTCATGTTATAAAAGTCCTATTATTTTTCGAAGAGTAATCACAAAATGCAATGAAAATATGGGAGTGCTATTTAAAAAAAACTTCACCCTTGGTGAACATGGAACAACTTTTACATGAAACATTTTTCTCTAAAATCAATATTAAGGACGGTAAGTTCCGATCCCGCACTATTGGCCCACCCTGTAGATTCAGAATAGGAGAAGTACACCATTCTCATGGTGTTCACCACACATAAGTCTAAAGTGATACAGTATAAAGACTGATGCATTTAGTTTTCTCTTCACACTAAACACCTGTTCTCTCCAGCTCAAGGTGTTGTCAATGCACAAGCCCAACAACCTTCAATATTTGCTGATTTCCACCAATGGGTACACCACGAACAGCGCTGTTAATAGGGAGATCCACCGTTTTGGAAAAACAAACAGCACTTGTTTTCTCTAGATTCAATTTAAGGCCATTACACTCGAACTACACACTCGTCTCCGTCATCACACTGTTCAACATGGATTGTAGTTCAGAATGGGATCTACTTCTAATGCATACATATACTGCTATCATCTGCGTAGAACACTACATGTGCGCTGATACAACCAGGGAAGTCGTTTGTATGGACCGTGAACAAAAAATAATTATGAAAATAGGTTTGAAAAATTTGGCATCGAGTCCACCATGTAACACAATTAGCATAAATAGGAAAAAAATGTTTAACAAAAGTAATAATATCCACAAGTAGGCAATTAATTTATATGAAAGAGGACATTATCGGAATGAATTACAGCGAGCTTCCTTTTTAAAGAGAAAAGTCAGTTTTACATTAGAAATCTAAAGAGGAAAATTACATTGTCACAGCCGACTAGAAATGCAATTTATTTGTGAGGAGCTGCGTAATTTAGTATTACTCCGGCATAAGCTTTTACACTTCCAGACACATAACGCTAATATGTCCGTCGTTACAAAATAAATACGTATCCGGTGCTGTACCTGATCAATGGCGACTTGAAATATACTAGCCTAAGGCCTTGAATGCATTTATTAATTACCGTTTATTTGTATTTCCGCAAAAAGTCCACCTCCATCGTCCGAAGCAGGTGAAATCACAAGATAAATTGCAGGGGCACTGTTTCGCGTGATATACTTAAGTGACTCGGAAAAATCCGAACCACCTGTTCCAGCGTTTCATGCTCCACTGCTTTTTCCTATTTTAATAATCGCTCACAGATAGAATATTTATCGCCTTTGTTTTGTTGGCGATTAATAATAAAATCATATATTATAGTGACTTTTCACGCTCTACGCTATTAATGCCTTTAATTGTCTGTGGTTTATTGTGGATATTTTCGAGTTTCGTGAGATTTCGTGCCGCAATAATTAGATATTTAAATGATTTCCCTTGATTTATGCACTCAAATTCAATAAGAGCTGGACACGAACGCGAACTGGAAGTTTCGACAGACTCTACCTCGTTGTTCATTATTTATGTAATTATGAGGACTTATAGGAATCGAAATCAGAAAGGGTAACATTGCATTAGGAAATCGTGAATAGCTCTCTCTGTAACTAAATGGTTTTAAATTTTAATCTGTTTAATGATACAGAACTATTTTGTTCGCTTTCGTGTTTAATAGAGTAATTTACCTTTATTGGTCTTTATCTGTAGGACATATATTTGATGGAGCAGTGTTGATTATCAATACAACGACTCAATACTGCTCCAAGTAATTAGTACGTGTGGAAGTAATTCGATTTCGTGGACAGCAATCACTTATGTTTAAGGGGTTATAGCCCAATGAAAGAACGGAGCGTTTTATAGTAAACCTTTATTCATTCTCAATATTTCGCTAACCCCCAGTTTCATAATAAAAACTTTAAAGTCGCTTTAGTTAAAGTGACAGTTGACAGAAGAGCGGCACACAGTAGAAGTTGAAGTCCATGATGTTCAATGTTTGCCGCTTACCTTACAACTGTCACTTTAGCTAAAGTGACTTTAAAATTTTTGTTATGAAACTGGGGGTAAATATTTTAGCATCAACAGGAGCCTGTAAGCAACAAGGAAGTAAATGTAACATGAAATTCGCATTTAAAAAGATAAAATGGCAGTTGGAACAATGACTATACTTAATTTACAAAAGTTACCTGGCAAAGTATATTTCACATAACTACAAGAAAACATTTTAAATTAAAAAAAGAGTGTTAGATTGGAAATTATCATTTGTAAAAACTTACTGAATGTGGTTGTCTGTAAAGTTCTTAATTCAGACAGCGACACATCGTCTTCAAAAAACTTAGCGCATACATTCGTCTTCCACATCCAGTATATTTGGCTCAATTATTTATTTATTTTAACTTAAATCGAACTTTAAAAATCTCTTCTACGTTTGTTTAGTTTTGCCGGCAAATTCAACATGTGACAGTTCCAGTTTTTTCGAGGAAGACCGTTGCCAACACCTACACAGCCAAAGAGAGGGAATTATGAATTGTTGAAACTTGAATTTGACTTTAATCTTAATAAAAGTTGTGAAATTGACTATGATAATAAGGTAACTTCAAAATTTACCTTGGTGTTGGCAACGGCCTTGCTCGAAAAAACTGGAACTGTCACATGCCGGCAAAACTAGCCACACGTAGAAGGGATTTTCAAAGTTCGATTTATGTTAAAATAAATAAATAATTGAGCCAAATTCACTGGATGTGGAAGATGAATGTATACACATTCACAACATAGTTAGGAATAATAAGTAACAACGGAAAAAAATGGAACATTTTTTGCGAGGGGGGGGGGGTAACTAGTGACTTTTGCGCCCAGAGCCCCAACCAGTCTAAATTCGCCCCTGGCTAACCGCCTAG
>JAUIMX010000236.1:0-13562 GCA_033557805.1 Phaenonotum sp. SLE1380
AAGAATTCGATTATAATGTTATTTATGGGTAGTTCCATTAATTTTAGTGAAGCTATGATCACTTGAAAGTCGATTTTCATGGTACTTCCGGTTGAACCGGAAATAACATTATTATCATATTTTTTATTAGTACTCTCAGTAAAAAGTAGAAGCATAACATTATTGTCAATCTACCGTCATTTGTTTTCTGTCTAATCAATTTTTTCTGTTTCCAATATCACATTTTTGGTAGTCATTTTGTCGAAAACAGTTGAAGATAGGTTAATGATATCGTTTACATTTTTTGTCTAATTTTGGTCGCAGAATCAGAAAATAGTAAGATATACAGGGTATTCTATTCAAAATAAGAAAGTTATGGTCCACTTCCGGTTGAACCGGAAGTGACTTCAATGCATGCTCATGTGCAAATTTTTCGATTCTAAGAACCATTTAGGTTCTGTTAATTTCAGAGTGGGATCTGTATTAATAAAAAAGTTATTAGCTGGACAGTAAATCCGTTGACACCCGGTATAATACATCCAGAATAAAACTGACACATCTTGAAATTGTATTATTCTATCGTCATGGAATGAAAATTTACTTTCGCCAAGGAAATGGAAAATTACTATTAGTAAAATATTAGCATTGAATAATAAGTGATTTATTAATCAATGATATTAGGTTGTCACGCTTCTTCTGGAAGCGCAACGTATATTTTCATTAGTTCCATCTATTAAGGACTAAATGTGAAGTGCTGAGCCTGTTACACGACGACCGCTGGATATTCTCATATTCTTATATTTACAGGTTTTTTTTTCTACGCACTTATATACCGCCACTACTTTCGTCTTCGTGGACATATTGGTTTTGCGAACGCAAAATCTTATCTGTGGAAATTTTCATTTGCTTATTCTATGAAAATTTTTGGAAAAACTGTTCATATGTTCGAGAATTTGAACCTAATCATGAATTGCATATTTCAGGCGCTTACGGTGTGAACGGCATGAGAAAAAATCACTCGAAAAATAGTGAACGATAGTATATGGTTTGTGGACATACTGTGCAATATCGTATATCGAAAATTGGAATTGATATTTTTTATTAATTTATTTATATCAAGCTCCTTTTTCGACCAGACAAACCTAATGGGCGGTTTTCTTGAATTTAAAGTTCGTTTTCTACATGGAGAAAATTTATTTTTATTTCAATTAAAGATGCACAAGATTCGAAGCAGCTACCCAAAGAACTGTAGTCAGGAACTCTAACATCGAGCTACTACCACCCGGTCTGAAATTGATGCTTATTTGAGTGTGGTGTGAAGCAGTATACGAATTTTACTAGCAAGTATCAGTTTAGTAAAGATGATTTTATTAGAAAAAGATACCCTTCATATTATTCACACCTATTTGTGTTTACACTCTTTGGTTATTGAATGAAAATTATCTGAAGAACTTCCGAGGTAAACAAAAAATCAAGATCTAGGTCAATTTTCTTGACTAAATGTATCTCAAAATGCTTAGTTATCGAAATACTGGTTCTTAAAAATTTGATTTTCAAAAAGATTTCCTGTTATATCATTGGAACTATTCGAGACGAAATTTTGAAATTTACCAGTATCTAGTGTGAATAACTGGATATAAAAAGAGATCATGTCTTCGCCAGAGGCGTATAAATCGAGACTACGACCTAATGTCCCCTCTCGTAACATCTACGCTACTGCAAAAATAATACAGTTTAATATATTTAATTTTTTATCGTTCAATTTAAGGAATATTAAAGTTCCTGTGGATTTTAGAAGCATACCTATTGTTTACTATTTTCTTTACCTCGCGAACAGTGCCCATATTATCGGCGGGACATTCACAACAACCAATCGTTTTTTATACTCCGCTTTTTCAATCCACCACCTTTCCAACTGGAGCCCGACTTGTTTCCCACTTATAACAATCAAGTTTTGATTTACAGTAGAACATCAATAATTTGAACCTCAAAAAGTCGAACGTTCGATAATCCGAATACGATTTAGTCGCAGAGATATTTTTCCCTGTACGTGTGAAATATTTTTATAAAGCAACAAAAACTAAGATGAACGTTCCCGATAAAAAGCGTGCGATAAGCGGCGGTTCCGTGGGACTGTAGACTTGATGCTTTTGTTTTGTCGTTCTTGAACAGTGTCTGTTTGATGTTTTGATTATACTTAATTTTTGATGAATAAATATCTGTTTGATTTCAATATTAATTACATTCAAACTCTGTATTTTTGGATATCAATAAATATTAAGATTGCCATTGCCAGTAAAAATCTCAACTATTCTGAATGTTTTTCTTTTGTGAAAATTAGGTAGCTTTTGTTTACTACTACTGTATTATAAATTACGAATACTTGATGAAGTTCCTATTGCTTCACTCAAAAATTGTATGCTACATGTTTCACCAAACCACTCCTGTCATCTTCAGGTCACGTGTCTGAATTTTATGAAACTTGATATTTTGTTGGAAGTTTTGAAATACTGGAATTTTCAATTTTTTTAAGCTAGTTATTTTGAATTGTTAATTCATTTTATAACAAAAGGGGGTTCCTGAACAGAGTTTCGATATTCTTCTTTTCAAAATTTCAGAAGTGGTCTCAATATATGATTGGCCACAATCCTTACAATTAATTTGATATATGACGTTGTTTTTTTGAATGATCTGATTTGATTTAGTGCTGAAATTGCTATTTTCAGAATATATTGCTTCTGCGAAACTGCTTATTCATTTAATAAAATTGTCATGAATACAATCAAAAATTATCCTCGAGGGCGATTATGAGTTTACGGAATAATAACCATTTCTAATCGTACGAATGTTCATCATCTCAATTTGAGACCCTGGGATTTGAACTGTTCCTATACATAAGGAAAAATCCTTATTTAGTTGTGAATTTTCAAATTTCTTTGTTATCTCAATTTAAAAATCTCAGCTTCAGAACATTTAAAAAAGTATTCTGATTATGTTCAGTTCCCTGTACGTGGTTAAGTCTTATGTAATTTGTTTGCTTTCGATTTTAATATGATATTTATGTGAGTTTTTTGTAAGTGTTTCTCTGAATTTTCTATTGATGTAATGTGCTATAGACTTTTTTTTCTTGCTGTGATAACGGAATTTAATTTTATTTGCCATTGAGCTGACGCATAGTTCCAATATTAGAGAGTTTTAGCACGCATCAAACGTTATACGTTATACACTAATAGTGACGTGACAGTAAACGAAAACCCCTTGGAAATTGCGATAAATGGCTAGAATTTCTAGCAGTGTTACAAACCATTCGTATAACGTTTAAGGTATGAAAATGGTAGTACTAAAACTCTTTATTAAGCCATAGGATATGGGACCCATTCGTATCGTAGTCACGTGAGTATATCGTATAACGTATCGAATATCGTATAACGTAGTGATAGTGCTAAAACTCTCTATTATATTTTGTAGGTTGAGATGGAAAAACGGGTACCTATTATTATTTTTGTTTATAACTCAGAAATGAAGACTTTCATTTTTATTACTATTATTTTGAAATCAAATATAGATAAATAGAAATTAACTTAAAGTTCTACCAAAAGCTAACCTCGATATCACGACTGCAATTGATCAGTCCGCATATTTTGGTGATGAAATATTGCTGGTTCAGTTTTCCAGTGGTTTATCTTGAAAACTATGTATTTCACTGGAAATTACAAAAGCTTTTATATTCCCTACATCAACAGACAAAAAATAAAATGTGAAATGTAAAAGTTTGATGTACACCAATGGCGTAAAGATAATGTTGGGGGTGAGAATATCTTTCACTTACACACCGTTGGTAAGGAGTTCATTTTTGTTCCCCAACAATAATTTATATCTAGATGTTATTATTGCATCTACCGATCATGAAAATTTCATCTGGTAAGAGGTAAAAACTATAACAAAAAGATTCTTAACGCACATATTTTTGAACAAAATCGACTTACATTTTGATTATTCTATTGAGTCTGGAACTTACGACCATAATATCTGAAACATCTACAATACCCTGCATAATTAAATCACGAAACCCAATCAGTATAACAGATCGCATGTGGGCGAATCCAAATTTACTAAATATGACGTAAGCTTGTTTATATCCAATAAGATTATAAAATATGCTGTCATTTATGGTATAAGAAAAATTTGTTAATTCCCAGAAACTAACTAAAAATAAGCTTTACTCACCTATCATCATGAAAATGTTCTTTATTTCGTCGATTATTGTCGTAGTCATCACCGAAGCGAGTCATCGACTTTTCAGTTTCATATTTCCGACCAAAATTTTCCTCATATCCCAATCCTTCATCTGAATCGGAATGAGGTAGGTGCTTCTTGCCGTTAGTGTACGCTGTATGCACAGTTTGTTTATTAGTTCCACTACCATTCTGCCCACAGACAACTTGAGCGTAAATAACAGGCCCGTTTGGACTGCGCATATCATCATTTGGAGAAAACGATTTTTCAGGGCTTAATCCCCTTGTATAAGAAAATGGCTGATTATTATTATGTTGTACTGACGCATTGGGAGTGATTAATATACTTGTTTTTGGAGGAGGTGAGCACATATCAGACGATAACCTTTTTACCATAGTATCAACAGTTCTCCCTTTTGTTAATGGTGGTTTATCAGGCGGTTGCTGACTGCTATGGATCATTTTCGGAGATCTTTTTGAAGGATTTTCAAGGTTTTCTATCGCCTCCTTGATCCTAGAAGCGGGAGTCGAAACGTTTTCTGTTTTAGGTCTAAATTCAGGTGAACTGTCAACCCTCGGCTCACCAATAGGATCTTGTCGTTTTGCTTTCGGCTCTTTTTTCTGCGGTTGAGCAGCTTTTTTGTTATCTTTATTTTTGTTTTTGATGATCTTTCCTTTTTTGCTTGCTAACGCTTTGAATTTTTTCCCTAAAGAGCTTTTTTTACCGCTTGAAATCTTTTCAGCCTTTTCAACGTCAATAATAACAACTTCGGGTTCTTTTGGTTTGTTAGTTCTTGGGGGTGTTACTCTAACGCCCGTTTCTTTGTACAAAGCTGTATCAACCTCATCAATGTACTCCTTCAACTGTTCAGTAACGCTGGAGGAATTTTTCTTCACCTCCTTAGAGTTTTCTACGTTTTCTTTGTTTTCCTCATAGTCTTTTTGAGAAAAATAGTCTTCTCTTTGCGTTACTTCTATGATCGGCGATAGCTGCTTTTTGTTGGATTTATTGTTAGCTGGATCTTCACTTTCGCTTCCAGTCCGTTTTCTGAGGGGCCTCTCATGGTCTGCGGGACTTTTGAAAGCTTTCGATTTGAGATTAGTGGCGTCGCTGACGCTTCTGCGTAAATTCGATTTTTTCGGTTCGGGTTGTGATTTCTCGGTCCTCTTGAAGAGGCTAAATATGGTAGATCGTTGAGGTGTTTTCTGCACTGCGAATGTCCTGGGCGGTTTCTTAGGTGGTGAAGTTGAAGTTATAACCAAGTCGTCACTGTTTCGACGACGTGTCTTCCGGTCTATTGAATTTTGGTATTCGGGGTGCTTCTTTCTTGCAGGTAGGGTGTAAAACTTCTCTGGTTTGACACCTGGAATTGAAAATATTTTCAAATATCGGTAATACAATCATTATTTATTGCAATAACTAAGTTATTTTAATAACTAAGCAAATCGTCTAATTTTAAGAATTTTTACAGTGATATATCGAGAATTAGAAGACTTCTCCAACGATATATCACACCATCCCTCTTCAGATTTGAAAATCCCAAAGGTTTGCTACCCTCAGCTTAGGGATTAGGGTTTGTTTAAATGCTATTACAAACGTCAGGGATCACTGTTTATTTTTTTTTGTTTTGCGTTCAAATGTCTATGTTGAGAGTTATTGACTGATGATGACGTCTAAAATTAAAATCCCATGTACAAATCAACACAATATATCTCTTAAATCAATCATACGATTTAAACGTTTCAAGCGGTTTCTAACTCCAACTGAAGAGCTGAAGTTAAGTATCCATATCTAGCATGAAAAGGTGTCCCCCTTGAAATTAAAATCAACCTTTTTGTGTTCTCTGCTTGGTTCATTTTCCATTGAGGTATAGGGTCTATTTAGTTTTTGTGTATAGACACCCTGTAGTATTGCATTTTTCATTATGGAGCAAATATGAAAGAAGCAGCCGTTATGACGTTTACAATGATACGTGTGAAAGAATGGATCATGACTTAAACTTTATAAGTGACTACTTATGACCGATTTGTAACGTAAAATTTTACGCCTTTAAGACCAAATGGTAAAATCGGCTCATTAGTTACAGTATTTTGGACACCCGACATCCATCGTAAAGCCCAATGAGCTTTAATAGCTCGTAGTTTTTTCTTTTTTGAATTCAATTCCTTCAAAACCCTGCCAAATGCTCTAAAATGTTTTAGTTACACCTCAAGAAGTTTTATAAACTCTTTGCAGAGTAGAGAATTGAGATGAATAAATGCTATGCTTAACCCTTTTCTCATTATGTGGTATGTAATGAATTTGGTACTCGATAAAATGGTGTTATATTTCCAACACTATTCTATGGAAATCTGCCAAGCGAAAACTGTTACCTTAAATATACTACCAATGAGAAACACATTTTTTTCCTTATAATATGTACATACTAATGTATCTGTATCTGGATATCAGATGCTATGAGCCCATAACAATCTTCATTTTGACATTCACCAGAATAGCCCTCTAAATACTTTCGATATACGAACCAATATAGGACGTTTTTAAAGTTTCATATAACTCGTCCAATTCAACCAGCGTCCTATACGTTCAACAATCACTAGCGAATATATTCTTTCCATACACTCGACAATCTCATCAATGTGAACGTTGGACGGTTGGTAGCTTGTAAAAATGTACTAAAGTCATGCCGTATTTATGTAACAGCACAATTTTGATGTCATTTAATTTGTTGCTGCTTGTTTACTGACAACATAAACAAGTGGTTTTTATGAGGACACCTGCGTCAAGGGCGCATCAATGTTATGAGGCAAGGTCATTTGGTTCAACATTATTTCTCGTATGCAAATTGTGAACTCCAATCAACTGTTTTCGTTACATAGTTTTGACAGTTCTAATTCCAATTTGGATTAATGGTGCGAGTGGAATTTCCTAAAGCATGATCGTGCGCATACATGCTCATTAACCTATTCTTTTCAAATGAGGGAGTGGTGCAGTAGATATTTTGTTTAATTTTATTTATTCCTAGAAATAAATATGCGATACAAGTATCGAAGGTCAATAGGATTGTCTAAGGAACAATAAAGCGCCTTTTCATCCACATAAGTCAAGAACGTTTTACTCCATTCTCCCTTATTATTACTATCAACTAGAAACAAATGCAAAGTGGTTAACAAAAGAACTTATTTCATATGTTGGAGTCCAAATTTATAAATTTAGCTTATGATATACGAGGAGTGATCGAAAAATATGGGGAATGATTGAATGAGTATGATGAATACGTCCAATTTATCGAGATAGTTTGTAGAAAATTCAAACCATTGTTACTTTTTATCAGCGCCCAGAGCTAGAAGAGTGACGTGATAATTACTGTGTATGTCGCTCATCTTCTAGTTCGAACAACGCATCAATATATAATTTTGTTTCAAGTTGCAAAATAGTGCCAAAGGAGATGATTAAATGTTAAAATTAGTGTATGTATATGTATATTGATAATGAGGTGACTCTGATGACTGTTTACAAGTGGTATGAGCGATTCAGTTGAGGACGAGCAAAGGTCGAAACGTTCTTCGACCTAAAAAATGATTCGAGCAAAACAATTGACGATTCTAAAGCTTGCCGAGTAACTAAAATATCTCATACGTGCAAAGCATTTAACCCGATGATTGACAAATGAAGCGAGTCAGTGCGAAATTCGGTCGTGATCGCAGAAGAAAAATAATGTGTCAGTTTGTTTGGAAATAAAGGTTCTTGTTGATGCAGATCTAGACTTTACAGCCAAAATTATAACCGGAGATGAAAGTTGGATGTATGGCTATGATCCTGAAACAAAAACGCATAGTTCTCAATGGCAAACGAGTGCTTTTCAAATTTGACGTGTTCACATCGAGATAATTTACGCAAGTTAGATTGTTAAAAACTAATAAAATAATAGCCGAAACGTCCAAATTTGAATTTCAATTATTTTCCAGTCCCAAGATCACAAAACTTGAACGTTTATTGCTTGAGGAAAAAAGAAAATCCAGTCAAATAATATATTATTTGCAATTTTTCATTCCAAACTAACTAACTTCATAAGTGCCGCATGCCGATATTTTGTCTAAAGCCAGTGAAACTTCGAAATATTCTCAGGTTGTATATTTTTAAGAATCTTTTTTTAACACTACGACGTAAGATATTTAGTGGGTACGATTCGAGGTTCCAATTTCCTCATTATCAATTCCTGAAGATACTAAAACAAGTTGAAATGAATATTATCTTTAGAAAAAAATGAACCTGCATACCAAAATCTTTTTCAGAACAAACCCGAATTTGTTGGATGTATTTGATTCATTCGGCAATCAATAAGCATACTGTCGATAACGTTTATATTGGATATTTTCATAGTTGTGTTTCGTTAAGGCATAAAATTATATTTAGAAAATCAATCAAAAATCAAATCTGTCTACTTTGCGCAATCGTTGAACTCACTTTTTATGCTGTAGAAAAATTCCTCCAATGGCGTAAATTACAATTATTGTGTATCATGACAGTGCTTATGTTTATCTTTTCCACATTGTATAATTCAGGGTTGTACGTTGAGGCGCTCCGGGGTTTTGGGGATATAATATGAAATTTGAACAAGTTGGCAATTCTGAATTCTTAGTTCAATCTATCCAAATTAAGCTTGGTAAAAACACGTTAATTTCAATTTAAATCTCTGAAATAAAAGCATGGAAATCTCTACGACGACTTGTCGTGGGATCATAAATCATACTTTCTTTAAAAGCTATTGAGAAATATTATGTGTATGTCCCATTTGAAAAAAAAAAAAATATCGCGATGCTCACAAATCACCCTACAAAAATAGCTATTGTATTGAAGTAGATAGGTTTATATCACTCAACTCGTTTATATGATAAAAATAGATAACTATTTTGTCATTGGATCTTAGACCCCGGTATATACTGCTTAACTATTTCTGTAATTTAAATGACAGTTTTTTAATTTAATTGATAGTGTTTTGCATTGGTTTGGTTTATTCTCAAAAGTCTAATTTGTGTCAATATTCTCTAAAATATTTTGTAATTTTCTGCAAAAGATTGAGTTTCTAAGCAATGTTTCAAGAGAATACGCTCAATTTGAGGGAATTAGGTAGTGTGCAATTTTGGTGGAGGCGGGCGGTCAAAACTTTCAACGTGAAATCACAGCATTATCTATGATAAACTAGTCGTAATTCTGTAGTGATATTTATGCGTATGATATGATGATTTCATTTGAATAAATTCATGAAAGTTTGGAAATCAAATCTCATACACATTTCGAAGGCACCACACTAAAGAATATCAAATGCCAATTTTCACAATATCTCGCTCAATATTTCGAATTTTGATCTATGGCAAGGTGTGATGTTTGTTCAATCTATGCTTAGGGAGTTTTTTTTTGAGCCAATCTTGTCTTAACTCATTACAATTCGAGAGTTTTTGGAATTATTAAAACACTGTAGAGTAATTTTATCAGTGCAGCTAAATAATATAAAATGTCTATTGAAATAAAACTGATGTAGGACCGCAATCCTGTAAAGTGTTGGTCGTGGCAACACAAAAATAACGAACCTATGGCAACCAATGGAATTACGTACTTTTTGAATAACGGATTCCTATTGGATCTCATTAGTTATGATGGGCGTATGTAGTTTCTTATGACTTTTATTATGGTTCTTCAATAAACACAGAATTTGACACAGGATGGAATAAAAAACATAACGATATTTGTCCGTGAACTCTTTTTACAGTACTCATTTCGATTTTCAGGACTCGGCTTTGCCTCGTCCTTAAAAATCTCCTTCGTACTGTAAGAAATGAGTTCCCGGACTTGTGACGTTAAATACTATTATGCCACTCTATTATTATGATTTCATGTAGCACTTTTTCCAGTTTTATATGTGCAAAAATCAAGGTGCACCGGGCATAGGATGCATATATATTTTTTATGAATATTCAATCTGAAAATTGACAGCACTGAAATTTGTAAAAAGAAATCATATTGAATGAGAAGATAAAGATTAGTCGATGCAAGAAAAACCACAAGATCCTTCAACCATTCCACCTAAGAGATGTTTCCATTCTTTATTTCTTCATTATCATTAATTCAGCAAATATAATTATTTTACTAATATCAAAACAATAGATAGTTATTGGAATGATGTTTTTGGATCCTAAATTAGGCAGCATTTTTGATGTATGATCAAACGTGCTTACAGATCAATAAAGGTTTAAAGAATCGTCATAGAGAAATTGGTATGATCAAACATACTCTTGCTAATAATAAACAATCATGCGGCCCCATCAAACAGACCCTCCTGTTACTATTTTCAAATATTCGTAACAAGGGAATTGGTTCGTTAACGCAAGAATTGTTATACAGGGTGAATCACCTAAGGTGGCTCGGTCCATAGCTCCTAAGTGGTCACTTTACAGAGAAAGTGTAAAGATAAAATAGTAATGAATTCATGTATAGCTTCTTTTAAAATTATACAAAGTGTTCCGTTCACCTGTAAGTTAACCGCAACTTCGTTATTTCAAATGGAACACTCTATATATTATTACATTTTTGGATTCTACGTTGAAAAATAGTGCAACTTTATTTGAACATGCATCATTCCATTTCTAACCGTTCTCGAGATATGAACTGAAATTCATTTGTTTTTGTAATTGCAGACCCATTTTCAAAAAATTGTATCTTTGTTAATATTTATAGTAAGAAGCTCATATTTTCAGCGAAGTTGAAGACTTACATGGGGAATTGGTACGCGTTAAATATAATCTTCTTAAATGTACAGGGGCTGCGCAAAAAAATTTCAAAACATGAATACTTTAATGGCTCTAAAGTTATTTTTTTCAAATGAAACACCTGTATTTTTTTCATATAATTGGATTTAGTTTTAAAATTGCTTCAATTTTTGTCTAGTATACCCTATACCTATCGTTAACCGTTTTCGAGATAATAAAAAAATTAACAAATTTTTGTTATTATTACTACGATAAATACGAAGTGTTACAAAATTTTTGGGTCGTTACTCCAACAGCATAATCCACAACCAAAATTAATGAAAATATTTCAATTAACTCCATTCTAAGTTATTTTGTAAAGAAGATATGGCACGCCGAACTAGACGCGGCAAAATGGTTTTTCACGATATGCCGTGCGAGTTCAAAACGTCATATCTTTCTTAGGAAGTCACTTACAGAAAAAGTTCATTGGGATATTTTTGTTAATTACACGTGTAGAATATGCTACTTAACTAACGGTCGAAAAATTATGTATCACTCTGTATTTTGCACAACATTATCAATAACAATTTACTATTTTATTAATTATCTCGAAAACTGTCAAAAATAAGTAAAAGGTATACTTGATGAAAAGTGAGCACATTGAACATCAAATCCAATTACATGAAAAAATACAGGGTGTTCCATTTGAAACTTTCGAGCCATTAAAGGATTCATATTTTGGAATTTTTTTGTTTATCCCCTGTATATT
Organism: Phaenonotum sp. SLE1380; assembly: GCA_033557805.1. Taxonomy (NCBI): domain Eukaryota; kingdom Metazoa; phylum Arthropoda; class Insecta; order Coleoptera; family Hydrophilidae; genus Phaenonotum; species Phaenonotum sp. SLE1380. The sequence goes on from JAUIMX010000236.1 coordinate 11,734, forward strand.
TTAGAAGACAAAATTAAACACTTGCCAATTCTTCATCTCTTCCTTTGACTTCACTGAAAATATGAGATTCTTACCATAAATAATAAAAAAAGATACAATTTTTTGAAAATGGGCCTGCAATTACAAAAACAAATGAATTTCAGTCAATATCTCGAGAACGGTTTGGAATAGAGGGATACCTGTTCAAATAAAGTTGCATTATTTTTCAACGTAGAGTCCAAAAATGTGATTATATATAGGGTGTTCTATTTGAAATAACTAAGTCGTGGTTAACTTACAGGTGAACCGAACAATCTGTATATTTGAAAGTAATTTTAAAAGATGCTATCATAAATTCTTCACTATTTTGTCTTTACACTTTTCCTGTTTTGTTGACTGTTTAGAAGTTATGGACCGAGCCACCTTAAGTGATTCACCCTGTATGTCGTTATACGTCAAATTCTCTGAATTTTCTTTAATGAAATTATCAAAATATGAGGTGATCAACAATTAGTGATCGTGCGTTTTCTTCAAATTGATATTTTTCGTTGATACTTGTGAAATCCCTGCTGGTTAATTCATTACTCATTTAGAGCCGCGATCGGGCTAGATATCTGAAGAGGTTTTGGTCAACTTAACGGCAATGAAAATTCTAGAAATAATATTAAATCCAAGAAGAACGAACATTAGTTGATGATCACTTGTTATATTCCAATCAGTATGATGTTCTATCGAATTTACGGAAAGGAATATAAGTATATTATGAATCATATTTTAGTGTGTGTAATTCGGACAACACACAACGCTTGCTGACGTTTCGGCTTTACATTTTTTTTTTAAATACCATCGCCGTCTAGTATGGACCAGTCGGCAGAACTTGAGTCCGTTAGGGCAGCTATCAACTACGGTAACTTCAGACGCGGGCTCAAATCGTACTGGGGAAACACTTTTTTCAAGAGTATTCGGCTGACTAGCAGTAGAAATGTAGAATTGGATAGAAGGCATATATGGGGCGTCGTTCCCGAACAGTAATATCAAAAAATAATATCAAGGCCATCATCAAAGCTAGAAGGACGGGATGAAACGAGCATAAAAAATTGAATAAATGAACAAGCACTTATTGACACTAACCTCCCTTGCTGCGAAAGTGGGAAGAAGAATCAGTTTTACCCCATGTTCCCCAGTTGATAAAGGAAGTTAGACAAAAAAGATCGTGGTGATTTTACGAATCGAAGTTATTGCACCAAAAATGAATGTGGTAAATTGAGGTTGAATGAGACGAAACAAAAGTTGAGTCCTTCTTTCATATTGCCCTGAATTTTTCATTTATCACGGTTATTTGTATCCTAATCTTTACTTAGCCGCTCTTATTGATTTTTCGCTTTGCAATTTGCAAGTATTTAAAGTATGAATTAGGTTTCCAACGATTTTTAGTTCTAAAATACTTCATGTACCTAAGATCTGACCGGAAGTCAAACACCGAAGGTGCCGCTTTTCATCTGCTGCCATCTGTACGACCTCCAACGCACTTGCATATCAATATATCTGTATTTTGGTTGGTAACGTGACTAGCCTCGAATATTTGTAACTAATCAACAGGATATCGTAAGTATATTCACATTAATGCCTGATTACATTGGTATAGTATTATAGGGTTAGTAACTTGTAACATATCTACTAATTCATTTTAAATAATTATGTGAGTACTAGTAGAAGTAGCCTGGACAAAAAAGTGAATAAGCATTATAGCTATTCACTTAGTTCTTGCAAAGCTAATAGAGAGTTTTAGCACTATCACTACGATAACGATATCCGATACGTTATACGATATACTCACGTGACTACGATAC
>JAUIMX010000237.1:0-13557 GCA_033557805.1 Phaenonotum sp. SLE1380
ATTAATATGGCTCGAAAATCCCAAGAATAACATATTATTCTAAAATATATTCATTTGGGCAAGAAATTATCCAACTAATTAGTAGGAACTTTTTAATAGGTTGAATTTTTGAATGTTTCTATCATAATATAAAATTCTATATTTTTCTTGTTAAATTTCAAGTAAAACAGAATCAAAGATATGAATAAATCACTTTGGAATGGAATTAATTCTACTAAACACTGATTGCCATGACAAAGTGTATAGTATAACGGAAACCTATCTCTTTTTTGAAATCATTGACGTGCTTCTAAGGTTGTGAGAATGCAATGACAAAGCAAGAGGTTACTGAATCACGATGTCAGGGAAAAAAATTTGTTTGACAGCTATGCACAACTCTTGCTAAAAATAGTAGAGATCTATTTTTTCTTCATTTGAGTTAATTGTTTAAAATGGCGGAAAATACAATTTCTGCAGTAAATATAAGGAGAATTATCGCTTTACATGATGAGGGTTCATCAAACCACCAAATAGCAAATCGTTCCGGGAACCCCTAGCAAATAGTTAAGGCGAATTATGAATCCTCAATAATAATCTAGTAATTTGCATCCTCAGCGTAGAAATGGTAACCATAGTTATGGAAAAATGGTTAGTTTTACATGTAGATACCGAACAATTGCTGCCTCAGCCCTTCGAAACCTCTACCGCGTTCAACAATATGACGGAGATTACATTCTCTTAATTTAAGATCCTGGTGACCTTTTAGAGATCTTAAACTACTTTCAAGACAAATGTCCATTTTTGAGATAGGCCAAGATTTGGCCTAATGAGTAATTCTGGATGACACGGAGATTGGGGAGGCAATCAGGACAACCAGAACAACTTTGCGAGGCAACGTTTCGCATATTAAGGAGGAAGTGCATGTTTTGTGATGGTAAGTTGTATGGTCATCGTACTCCACTCATTTACATACCTTGAGACATGACTAGGACGATATTTCTGGACAAGATTTGTGCTGTGAGTGGTGTATATTGAGCAAATTGATTGATTGGTCAGCCAGCTCACTAAATATGAAACCCGCTGAGCATCTGTGGGGTATGATTGGAAGGACGATTTTGAACTAGCAGAATCCTCCCATAACCCATCAGGAACTTGGAATTACAGCTCAAGAAGAATGAAAAAATATTCCTCAAGAATGAATTTTGAGAATTTAGCTATTGGAATGCAAAGACGAGTTCATATGTTGCTTTATAACAGAGGAAGAAATACAACTTAATAAATCAAAACATTTTTTTAGTATCTCTCGTTTCGATTTGGTATTTTCATTTTAAGAAAATGATAAATGCAATGTCAGGGATAAGTTGTGGAAATACAGAATTCAGCCTACGCATTAATTAGAGCTTATGAACTTTTAGCATCTAAATATAAGGAAGGCTAATACTTATGCCGATGTAGATAAATGTAGGTAAAATGATTGTTTGATGCATTTTGATCTAAAAGCAGAGCACTAGTCTATCTCATGTAAATGGAATATTATGAATATCTAATCGAATTTTTGAATACGTTGAGTTCAATCGATTTAATATTGAATTGTAAGGGTGTGCGTATTGAATATTCAAGTTGTGAATGAGGTGGACAATATTTGGGAGAACGCTCTTCGAGAGTTAAGTCCCTCTATGTGGGAGGGCTGAGATTTGTGGTCTCTTGATTAATCCGGACGGAGGACCTCCATCCGGAGCAACTCCGGATGCCAACTCCCGCCATTTTGCCCTAGGCCAAGTCATGAACTCCGCGTTCACTGTTAGTATTCCGGAACGCTGTGCAAAATCCCCACTAAGACGCCAATAGCTTTTCAAATCTCCTGCCTGATTTATCCCGGTTAATTTCTGCACCACGACACGAACAATACAATAACTTTAAATCTATTGGGCTCCCCCATACTTCCGGACTTCCTAGCGCCCACTAATTAAATACAGGATCTCTTTTGGTATTACTTTGCAAAGCAAAAGCCTCTTGTAATTAGATTACTTTGGGAATTTAATTATAACGTGAGGGAATCGACTAATCGCCACGTGCATCGACCAAGCAATTTACTTTCCAAATGCTATTCATTTTTAAAAGCTGCTAGGTATGGTTTTATGTTAACTAGACTTGATCGCAACGAAAAAGTGGACGATAATGGAAATTTTTTGTCGTAATATTGTTTGGTTTCCTATTCTATATTTATGTAATGATGCTTTTTCCAATAATAATAATAAACTTTCCATTGGCCAAGAGATATATTGATAAACACAAAATAAAAATCACAATTTCGTGGGAGTAAATTGGACAAAAATTAAATTATCATTAAACAACTTGTGGAAAAATCTATGAGTAGATATTGGTGTGTAAACCATTACAGTTGCCTCTTATCTTTGAATTTGTCCAAAGGTTGTACGTCCAAGTGTTGCCCGATTTGAGTATTTTTAAGTCTATCCAATCTTGTAACTCTCCTAACTCTTCTAAGGTACTCCATTTTAGTCTCTTGTAATTTACTTTCCTTGCCTAGTTGTTAGTAGCCATGTTAAAATATCAAAATAGGTCTATGTATTGTTTTAAACACTTTTATGGAGTAATTAATCGTAGACTATTCCACTTCTTCGACACAATCAATTATGAATTCTAAAATTTGTTGACTTTGGTTGTACTTCAGTAGTTTTTTTCACTTTATATCTACTGTAGATTGTATTTACCGCTGATAATAGATTAAATGCACTTCCGGTAGTGTCTGGTGAGCCGCAGGATTCCATTCTCACTTCTATTATATTTAATTAATATACGGCAATTCTTTGTAATTATTATCAAGTATTTTAAGATGAATTTACAGAGCCATCAAACTTAAAGGCGTATCATTTCTACATTTTTTATAAGTGGAGATAAGTCAATTGAATTAAGGAAAATGCAGTATTTCACGAGTTTAGATTGATGACTTTGGGGAAAAAAATATAATTGTAAGTCATGCGCCAGAATTATTCATGGAAACAATAATTTTTTGAATGGAACTCCTACTGTTTGCTAATATATCATATTATTATATTATTACTGTTCATGAGTGAGTTCATATTGTTATAATAAAAATCGTCGAAAACTAACAGTTTTGGAGATATGAGCAAATAGTGAAAAATTTTGAAGTCTAAGATATCTCCAAAAATAGGAGTTCTGTCATAGAAGGTAACCCAGATATAAACAATTGAAGTACATCCATTGTTTACATGAATTTGCTCATATTTGGAAAACGGTTTGATTAGGACGTTATTTGATTAGAGTTAAATGAACTCAAAATTCATGAAGGAATTGAAATCTAATATTACATAAGGTATTTCATTCAAAAAATTAATGTAATAACGAATAATTTTGGAACAAGACTACAATTATGCTCATTCAACTATGATCACCCTGTATATGACGATGACACTTAACATCACAAATTATTTACGTTAAGACATCAATTGAATAAATATATATTGATTTGCAACATTTTGCGGATTTGTCTATTCATCACAATTTATTTCTGTATACGGAAAAATCAATCTATTTGAGACTTAGGAATTTAGGATTGGTAATGGACTCATACTTAAGATTTAAATCAGACATTATACATCTCATTCATAAATCATATTTCAATTCAAAACCTCTAGTCGGTTTCCTTTGCTTAGTGCGGAAGGTGGAGTCTCTGCGTTCGACTCTCGTACGGGCGATAAAGTTTTGTTGTTCCACTGATGACATGGGCTCTGATACTAAAGTAAAAAAAATTAAAACTTGTTTTTGTCAATAGACATCTATCAAATCAACGCAGACACAGGAATATTGCCAGAAAAGCATCAGGACAAAGTCGATTTAATAAGAGATTGTATGCTTCCAAACAAAGTGACCACAAAAAGTAAGGCACAAATTCATTATTTAAAAAATGACAAATTTAATCCCGAAATCCTGAAACAGGCTGCTTTTTATTTCCATTTTTTTTTCAACCGGGGCAACTCACCCCTCGATTTTTTCAAATACAACAAATACCTTTGTTATACCTCAAATGAAAGGGTTTTGAATGCCCTATAACGTTATAAAAATATTGGATTCTGACTCACAGTTTTCGAGATATTCAATTTTTTATTTTATTTTATCAGTGTTGAAAATGTGAAATTAACTGAATGACATGCTCATTTTTCATTTTTGCCAACAAATCCGGAACTGGTCGATTCTTAATTTCAATTCTACGTATTTTTTTTACACGAAATGATTATTTTTCATTTCAACCACTCACCCCCCTACAAACTACCCCTAATTTTTTTCAATAAGAAGGGTGGGTTTTGTGCACATCATATGAAAGACATTCAAAATACCTATTGATTGGTGCATTTATTTTTGTGTTCTAATAATTAACTTTTAGGACATTCATTTTCCAGATTATAAATAATTGAATTTTATTATTTTGAAAAAAATCAATATCTCAAAAATCAATTATCAGAATGCAAAAACAAATACGACATTGAATTGATAATTTTAATGTTTTTCATATGATATGCAAAAAGCTACCCTCCCGATTGAAAAAAATTAGGGGTGAGTGGTTAGGGTGTGAGTGGTTGATGAAAAAGATGAATAATTTTCCTGGAAAAATTATCTAGAATCAAAATTAAAAATCGACCTGTTTGAGATTTTTCAGCGAAAATATTCCAACACTGATACCATAATAAAATTAAAACTTGAATATCTCGAAAACTGTAAGTCCGAATTTAATATTATCTACACAGTTGGAAAGTGTATTCAAAATCCCTTCATTTGAGGTGTAACAAAGGTATTTGTTCTATTTTAAAAAATTGAGGGGCAAGTTGTCTCGCGGGATAGAGAGTTGAAATTGAAAATGCCAAAAAAAAATTGCAAAATTGAAAATAAAAATCGACTTCTTTCAGGATTTTGGGATTAAATTCGTCGTTTTGGAAATAATGAATTTGTGCCTTACTTTTGGCGCTTGCTGTATAATCAGTCTTTAAGCAGGTGTTGAAGTGTTGAAGTTTAGTGGCGAAGTACTTTTCCATGTGTTTATATTTTTACAATATTTTGAACACTTTCGAGGTCAAAATTATCGTGGAGACGTTGTGTTTCAAAATAAACTCAAAGAGTTATTAGCAATGGGAGTTGTAGTGGAGTATGTATACGTTTTACCCACTTCTCATAATTCTGATCTTTTTTTTTCATAAATTCCAAAACTGACAAGAATTCAAGCGGTAAATTGTGCAAACTAAATGATTCAATAGTAACTTTGATTTAATCTTTAGTGAACAGACCAATAATTTCCAGCATCACTGTAAAGACCTAATATTTGAGCTTGTAAGTCCATTGTAAAAAGTTATAGCTCATTATTTTTACGGGTAATAAGTAATAAACGAACGCACTTTTTCGAAATATTTCTCTGTGGTCGGATGTCGACGCGTTTTGACGTAATTCATTGAACCATTATCCATTGGGATGTACAATATTGAGTTGATGGATTTCAGGAATACACCGTATAGGCATTGCCAATCGCCAAATAATCGTCTACAATTGCTAAAGACATTCTCAAAGCGAAAGATTATAAAAATTAAATTACATTGATCTAGAAAAATAGGTGTGTGCCTGGGTATCCCGCGAATTGAATAAAACCGTGCAAACAGGAACGGTCTTCTTGGTTGCACTGTCTCAGATAATCTTACAATAGATAGGAATTCAAACAAGAGATTCTTGTATTTGCGTTGATCCCTTCAACATGGAATTGACAAAAAAGTTTATACACTGACACGAGTTTCGAAGATGGGAACTAAGTTTCCTGAAACCGTCAGTTTTCGTTTAGAAAAACTAATAAGGAAGTACAATCAGATCTTTATTTACAAAGAATATAGCCTTTAGGCGAACTCAGCTACCGCAGAAGAAGAGCAGTCTCATAGGAAGCAAAAAACATGCTCTATTGAGAAATTGGACAACTCTCAAAAGAGGCATCTGACGCCAGAATCAAACACGTCAGGCTTCATCAAATAAATTTTGAATATTATAATGCTTTTGAAGATCAAATTTCCTTCCGCATTTTATAAATTACGCAAAACAGATACAAATGTGTGAAAAAAATTACCTACTATGTTACATAGACTCACTTTTGCTTTTCCATTTTCAGAAAGATTCGGTATCTAGAGGGCGTGAATGATATAAAAGTTTGAATAAATGTCGGAAATACATAGGTTATATTAGAATTCTCTCACTTGAAAAAGTTAAGATTTTGTAGCAGGCTAATGTTGTAAAGAATGCAACCATGATTGAACTCATGTATGATTGGTAATATAATCAACGCTTTTAGGGAAATCTAGTGATTTTTATTCATGTTTTGGGATATAGGTTGGCAAGATTGATAATATTGATAGAGCGAACTTCAAGTTCTAGGTTAGAGAAGAAGGGTTTTTGCGTGGTAAAATAGAGTGCGTGCATTGTTGAAGAAATTCGGCTTTATTTTATGCCATCCTGGATATTCGGGGATATATTTCTTCTTCAGGCACAATATTGAACAATCCACGTGTTGGGGTTGGTTCATTAACGGCGAGTTTTCCGGATTAAGCACCTTTTATTACCACGAGGTCTCTCCTTTTTTTGCCTTGGTTAAAAGGTACGATATTTACTTTCTTGCAACAACTTGATCACATCATGTTTGAATATCCAATCTATTTTCGTTTCTTTTGAAGGCCAGGGCCTTTACGGTAGGAATTCCATTGACAGGATTTGGTACGTAACCTCAAATATCTTTTGGGAATCAAACTTCGAAAGTTGGAAATCCAGTACGAGCCGCCAACTGCATATACCACGGAGATAGTTAGGCACCCAGATATCTGGAAATAACCTTAAATCGAGCAGTGAATTCGGCTTTCGGAAGAAGAATACGTCAACCAAGGATAATCAGGTTTATAGCGTGGCATACGAATATAATATCCTTTTTTTATAATATACTAGCTATTTGCTAGTGACGTAAGTAATATATTTAGGATTATTTGTGCACATTCAATTGGGTATATTCTTACATTTTGCATATAACGTATATCTGAACTTGAAGTTTTATGTATTGAAAGGTTTTCTGCTGCGTTATATTACCTAATTATTAATTGCAATAACAAGTCATATACAGGGTGTAACAACAACTATGGTACAACGGAAAGTATGTTGTATTGCTCATCAAATGTAACATTTAATTTTCGTACTATTTTTCAATTGAGGCGTTTGTTTAGAAATTAGAGCCTTCTTTGTATGCTTTTTTATGTTTTTAGAAATCATCATAGCCACCTTGATTTTATGAATTTTTCAAAAATTCCAATGGATTTATTATTTTAATCCAATTCTTTAAAAATTTCTATTGCCAGTTTTTCTATGATGTTTCAAATGACAAAATGGCGACCAGTCAAAAATTTTAGTTCAAATGCTAGGAGTTTTTGGTTTTTAAAATTCATGTTCGTGTTTTTGATTGGCCACCATTTTGTTATTTGCAAACTTTCAGAAAAACTGCCGAAAGAATTTTTTCAAAGAATTGAGTGAAAATATTAAATCCATTGGAATTTTTGAAAAATTCCTAAAATCAAGGTGGCTGTGATGATTTCTGAAAACTTAAAAAAGCATACATAAAGGACCCTAATTTCTAAACAAAAGCCTAAATTGAAAAATAGTACTAAAATAAATTGTTACATTTGATAAGTACTACAACATACTTTCTATTGTACCATAGTTGTTGTTACACCCTGTATATCCTATTCTTTGTTCTGAGGTCACATTCACTGTTTCATTGTGATAATTAATATATCTGGTGTGTAGTTATATAAATTCTATTGTTTTGGCCTACGATAGACGTACATTGTGAATGTAATATCTGAGATTGATACAATCAATATAGTAGCTTTTGTTTTAAATCATATTGCTATTTATTTCTTTCGACGAATGGTATTTTCGCAGTTCGATATCTTCGTTCTTCTTTACGATAACATCTCTTGAATCGCCAGAGTATAAAAATAAACTGCGTGGCGCCTTTATAGTAACACCTTACGAACCCATGCATCACGACTAGTTAGTTGTTGCACTCTAAGGACATCCAAGAGGAAAAGCAATATCTCTTTTGGAGTACTGATTGTAAGTTTCATTCATTTCAAGATTCCTAGGAATATATCAGGAATATTATAACAACGCCACAATTTCAAATTTCTGGCATTTTGTCCTGATGTAAGCTCCAAATACCCTTTTATGCAACAGTTAAAACTTATCATTTGCAATTTTAGTAATCGTAATACCAATTCAATTCATTCAATTGGAATATGTCGTTGTGTTCACATTAAAATCGCTATGTGTTTATCGAAAAAGGAATATAATGGATAACCGCTTTCGTTGCCATCCAGAATATCGTTGCAAACATTGATTCATAAGGTAAACCGCAACTGGAACTAATTTAAATTATTCAATAAATTATTTGTTGTTTATCCACCCTGTTCTGAATTAATTACATAGTTTTGCACATTTGTACGAATTTCCACAATATTTTTCAACTCATGTGGTTTCATATCACTTCAACGGAATTGAAAAATATTGTTGAGCGGTTTTTCTGGTCATTTCTATACCGCCCTTTTTCGCCCAAAAATGCCTATTTGACGCTTTTTAATTCTACGGTTTTTATCCCACGGAAATAGTACGATTATCCCGTCTGAAAAATTCCCTGTACCCCACCGGGTTTCGAACTGGGCCTCACTGATATCACTGTAATAAATACACCCACAAACTTGTTGCTCTATACACAGCGCTCTGAGCTCGGTGAGTGGTTTCATCACTTGAAAACAACATAGAAATAATAACTTAACGACGAATAAAGTTAGAGGAAATCGAAGGAATGGGAGTGGCTGGGTAATGAGGGTCAATTCAAAATAGACGGAACGAAGTCCTTTTCAAAATACATCTATGTTGCATGAGATCTGCGTTAGTACCTCTACTACTCCACTACTGACCGCTACTAGCGCCCACGTCTTCAGGGGAAGCACAGATGTCATTTCTTTGATTCCAATAAAAATTTTTCGGAATAAGAAACTGCGCCACAAGTACAAATATTTGTGACTTAAGTTGTTAAATAAATGTAACAATATAGAATAGAATGATCTCAGATGATATTAAATCGTTTGATTGATATTTGGTGTCGTTCATGTTACAGTTCAGTGCCACCCTCGTACTTTTAGAGGGAAATAAAGAATGATAAGTTTTGTGCTTCAACATTAGAAAAACGTCCTATATCTACAACTTAGAGCAAGTAAATTTATTATCAGAACGTGTTGTAATCACCAGTAACCTCTTTTATGATTTAATAGTAAACTAACTGCATAGAACAGCATTTCAGTGAATAGAAAACCTAAATAAAGTACACCGTTTTATTGAACTGGATGCAAAGGTTCTTCAAAAGAAATCGCAAAACCATTCGAAATCCTAAAACAATCTAACCAGATATGTGGGTAAGAGAGCCAATACTGCATTTATGTTTTTCTGCAAAATAAGTATTCAAAAAATCGATTATGATATCCGAAAACTTGATTCATTCATCAGTTGTTCATTCAATGGACATAACCGCTACAAACGAAGAAAATGAAAGACTTAAATATTGTAATAATAACAACCAATGTTCCTTAGGTGACTGACATTCCCCCAATCTCCCCTTTACATATTTATTTGAAGGGGGTACTTCTGCATAACTGCTCTCATACTTACATATTGGATGATGTACATCATGCTGCCTATGACAACACCCTTGTATCTGGTTATTGTTATTCGATACTTCAAATCACGAGCTTCTATTTTCCATGTCACAATGTATTGATATTGGCATGGGCTGTTGATTTCCTCAAATGCTGTCATAATATGAGAAATTGGTGTAAAGGCGCCCTTTCTCATTCGATACCAGTTTCATCAACACTTCTCCAGGGATTCGTCCTTGGTCCACTGATTTAGTTCATTTAGCCTGCTTGTTAGTATTCCTACATAAATCATTGCAAATATCACGTAAACGCTGACGAAACTCAACTTCATTATTCGTTTTGTATTAGTGAGATAATGATCTAATAAAAATTATCAAATTCTCGGCTAACCACTTACCCAGAATTAATTTCAACAAGACGAATGCTATCCTTTCTCATATCAAAAAAGCTCGATTGATGGCTTCTGACCAACGGAATTGGTTTTCAGGTAACAGAAAATTATCGGTTTCTGATGTCTATTCATCGACATCCATCCATGATTTTTGGAATTTATTAATGAGAGAATTCAAACTGCATATGGTATTCTCAAGTTTTTATATTTAAGTCAATCTTTTCTTAATTCTTTTATCGAATTGAAGTAATGTGATGCTATAGTTTTGTCCCACCTTCCAGTCACCTATTGAATCGAGCCGAAAAATTTCTCAGAATTTATGGTACAGTGTATATCTTTTTGTATTTTAGAAAGTAAGAAAAGTTTGAATGGTACATCCGGTATGCAATATTTTCACTAATCACATCTCGAAAATAATTTTTAAATTTTCAACGATTTAACAGACATGAAGAACGTCTCTTGAGCCAGTGTGGCTCATAAACACATTAACAATAACAAATTTACCTGATGATGACTATTATTTGTCGCGTTAAACTCTAGTCAAGGAAAGTATTTTCTCCCGTTGCTTAATTTAATAAGCGATTTATTTATTGACTATTTTTTTCAATTATAAATAAGCTCAAAGTAAATCAAAAGAGTTCCAATTACATCAATGTGCGTGTACTGTTCAGGCAACTGAGAGCTCGTGCGTCGGTGCGTCCCATTTGTGGTGCGTCTGTCAGTCGGTCGCCCAGGTGGATGTGTCCCGCCACACCCGGACGAACACAAAGCTTTGTGGCAGTTGCAACCATAGCAACGGATACCCAGCAAAGGGAAGTGACATGTCCGTGTCGTCCGCATTTTGAATGTCCTAGACCCGCACTACAATGTGATGCCTTTACATTGTTTAACCGTAATAAAGTCATGCACTTTGACTATTCCCTTTACCGAAACCGCTCGCAGAACAGAAATCACCACCGGTTGAATGTTGCAGGGCTTTAAAACGCCGCCGTCCCAGTGCAAACCCCGAGCGCTAGCGAGATAAATAATAGATAAAAAGGTCTAGCAAATGCCCGTTAAACTCCGTTAATATTGCAGTATGTTTGAAACTTTGTTCTCGGTAAGTTTTAGGGATTTTGGTCTAGCTATTCCTAAACTTTAACTAAGATGTATAGCAATTTGTGTTGTTCAATAGTCTCCATTTGTTTGAATTAAACATTGAATTCTTGTATCAAAACAATAAAACGTGAGAGATCTTCCATAACCTTCCGGTTCTCATATTAATTGAATTCAAGTGGTCCGAAAGTTGCATTACAGAATTTTTTTCAAATGCCAGGTAGTAGTAAATTTCATTAGATTCCTCAATAACACTTATTTTTAGTTTTCCAACAATGATTATACAGTGAGGCTTTACGGAGATATCTAAAGATTAATTTCAGGGACGTTCACAAAGATCGCCATAAAAACAAATGGCATATGCACTCAATTTGTCAAAATACTATTCAAAAGATTTGACGTTAGTTTAACAGTTTGAATCAGGTTGTTTTTTATTTTCAATTGGTGATTTGTGACAAGAGAGATGAAATTGAACATTCATTCGAATCTTGATCGTTGTCGTGCTGAAATCGCTTTTTCCACGACTCTGGAACATATAACATTTCAAAATGACAATACTCGTCAAAACGATCCATTAGCAGTGTGATGGCGCTGATGATGTCAAATCACAGAACGCCTAGGCCGAGATAAGTTTTCCGAGACATACTTCTGTTTAAGATACATCTACTTTTTTCAGTTTCTAGACAATACTTCACAAATTCACCATCAAATATGGTTCCACTTATTTCTCAATTGTCCACAGAATTACTTCTAACAATATTTGATAATCATCAATCGATATACGAAACTAAGCATTATTTGTTGAGTGAATCGTTAATGTCAATGAGTCAATTTTTCTTCCTCCGTCGCTCATTCCCGGATAGTTAGTTAACACTGTCTCATGATGTCTTTCCACATTGTATCTTTTGCACACCGCAATTCGTTCTCGATAAATTTGAGTCTTGGACAACAAAAATTTTTTTTCTCACTTGTCACTACAATATTCATTTTCATTGATAATTGCATTTGCTTTCCTACTGTGAAGAATTGTTTCAAATTTTGTACACAAAAACATACAAGCATTCAAATGTTTACTGAAATTTGAATTTGATGGTCACTATTAATAGAAACAAATGAATTACCTTAATGTAGCGTATAACAGCATCGCGGATTGTCTGCAGAAGAAATACTCATCATTTACCAGTCAAAGTGAAAATATAAGTTGAATGAGGAGTTATTCAATACACATTGGTTGAATATCTTTTGAAAATTAACATGTGCAATCTCTGTTTAGTTTTAAGAGGAATTAACAGTAATTCCAGTAGTTTTCCCATGTAGGAATACATTAATGCTAACAGGGACAAAAGATGAATGTTAATAGCTACGTCTCTTGTAATAAATATAGGACTTATATCTTGAAATACGTTTCTAATATCTGCTTGGAAGACAGTTGATTGTGAGTTGCTTATAACTATTTTGTAGCCCATGACAGAAAATGATTTCTTGGCAATATTGTCTTTAATGATGAGATCTGTTGTAGTTTGAGAAAGTAATAACGATAGCCCAAAGGCAATTGTTCGGAATTCAAGGCAACTGGATTTGAAAAGGTCTTCTCTGGAAGATCATGAAACTGTTTGATCGGAAACAGTCGTGACGAACTTTTACCTGTAAGTAAATTTTCTAGCTGGGCTTGAAAATAGTAATATTAAATTAGGTGCCAACCTGTTGATTTTACTGTAATTTTTCATATTGGGATAACAATATTTGAATTTTTCTAGCTAGGCTACAAAATAGTAATATTAAATTTAGTACCAACTTGTTGACTTTACTGTAATTTTCACTTTAGGATGATAATATTTAAAATTTTTGAAACTCTGAACCCTTGAAGATCAATTCGATTTACGCAAATTGTAGTCATAGCTACATCTTACTTAGTATCGAAATCAAAATGATAGAATTATTATTGACTTCGACAATCCTCTTCTAATCTTTTGTGAAACTATTATTTGATAATCGGAATATCACGCAGTTTTTAATAATATCACACTGAAAAAAATAGTTACGTGAAAACAATAAAAAAATTCATTAAATAAATGTAAAAAGTTATTAATTTTCAGCCGATGTTAGCCAACATTAATTCAATGTTTTGGCTATTAATTCAATAAACATTTTTACATTAATTTAATGAATTTTCTTACATTAATTCAATGTTTCCATGTATTATTTTCAATAATATTTTTACATTAAATGGCTCAGGTAAAGATTAGCACACCACGAATTTACCAAAAATTCTAATGGGAATAGTAAGTTCAGGTTATTTGAGAATATTCTCAGCAAAAATTTTTGCGGATT
>JAUIMX010000238.1:0-13542 GCA_033557805.1 Phaenonotum sp. SLE1380
TAATTACTTTTTCTCTAACTATGCGGGAAATAGGAGAAACACCCCTGTCTCAACCAATTTGAACCACCCTGTACATAGTTTTTATAGTAAATTATTATTATATTGTAGTTATTATATGTAATAAATTCAAAATTAGTTTTTTTTTATAATATAGTTCATCATCTACAATTATATTTATTCATTCATCTATTGTATATTTTGATGAAGCTGATGAATTAATTTTATTTGTGTTCATATCTAAACGGTATTGTGAAATTCTATTTATCAATATTTGGGAAGTGGTTCCAATGTATGTTTGATTGCAATCATCACAATTAATTTGATAAATTTTGTTATTATTTTGTAATTTATTTAACTTCATATTAGTAAACAAGAAGTTTTTATTATTATTCGAAAAAGTTGGATGTAGATTAAATTGTTTTGGAGATTTATTGTATTGTTTAGATTTTGGATTTGAAAATGATAAAACTAACAATTTCTTATTAATATGATCATTATTATTGTTATTATTATTGTTAGTTATATTTTTTGATTTATTATTATAATTATAATTTCATCAAGTAATTAATTACTTCGAATGCTTTTTTAATTCTTGTCAACTTTTCATTCGAAAATTTTATATCTGTTAATATTAATGATCTATCTATTGTTGTTTTTAATACATTTTTGTGTTGATATTGAATAGTTAGATTCAAAATTTAAATATCTCCACCTGAGAGTTTTTTGATGCCAATTTGTTATTATTGTGTTATAATTATTATGAATAGAAGAACATCGAGAAATGTTATTTCTCTATTATTTTCTATTACTGATGTGAATTGTAAATGTTGGTTAAAATTGTTAAAAATGTTTGGAATTTCTTGAATTTTGTTAGGTGGATATGTTATAATAACGTCGTCAACATATGAACAGATGTTTCTGTTAAAGAATGTAAACACTGATACTATCAAACATATATTGGAACCAGATCATAAATATTAAAAAATAAAATTTCCCGACGCTGTTCAGACATAAACACAACTAAAATGAATTCCACTGCTTTATCAAAACATGCAATAGATAAAAAAAACCTGCTTTCAATTTTGGAGAACGAAAAATTTCAGTAAATGAAGTCATTCTGGAATCATGACATAGAAACAAAAAATACAATCAACTAAAAAAAATCGATACTTTAAAAAAAATTACAATCAAATACTCAATGAAAGCTTTTTAGAAGATTACAATCGCTGATTTTGTTCTTTTTGGGAATAATGTAACTGTTTGTATTCTTGTCATATTTTCAAATTTTATAGACCTCCTCTCCTGAAGCAGATTTTTGAGAGAATAAAATCCAAAGCTTGTATATTAAAAAAACTTTTATACTATAGGCATTTTAATACATATAAAAAGAAAAAGGGAACTATTTTTGATGAATGGATAAATTGAATTTATGATTATTAATTCCATAACAACCTGAAAATACCTTTAGCAATTCCTGATAGTAGTATTAGAGGTAACGGAATTGCTATGCCACCACTTTCCTATTAGCAAAAATGTTATTATCATCCTCCATAAAATACATTCGGCCTAATTTCAACAAAAAGGGACTAGCCAATGATAGAAAAACCGTTTTCTTAGTAATAAATCCTTCAATCATTCATATACGTATAGCTATAATTTGATTGATTAAAACTAGAGGGCGTCTGACGAAAACTCTAGAAATAAAGGGTAACGAGAAACCATATGTCACGGTAACAAATTTCATATTGTATAAACCTGAAAGTAAGGATTGGTGCCCACGTTTCACTTATACTATTGAATAATTTAATAAGAAACGTAGGAGATTGTTCCTGAACGTGTGGAATACGAATAATTTTCAAATCAAATTTTCAGCCGTTCTCGATTCACATCTCGCCGGAGCATTCGTAGTTCGGAGCTTTATAAAGCATTTACCGGAATCGCCTTCTGGGGGCGCTGGGCGACAGAGAGCTTTAAAATTGTATTGACTGCTCGCGGAAGTTCGCGATATTGCCGCTTCCCGCCTCGTGGCGCTGTTCCAAATTTAAAATCTCATTGTTTTACGCTTAAAACGTCCATTTTTATATAATTAACATTCAAGATTTTTATATAATGAACATTTCTACAGATATTACTAAAATATATTTGGAATATTTACGTGATATTCGTAAAGAATTTTGTAATAATTAATTTGTGAAGTTTTTTGAGAAATTCCATTTCGTACCTCGTATAAAAGCGATTCGAAACGCCTCCAAGGACAGTCTCTAATTATTTAACAGTCATTTAACTAATAAGCTGAGCTGGGTGTAGTTACCTCACCCAGGTATAATAGCTCCAGTGTCTCTGAAAACACCTACCAGTCAAGCGATTGGTACTTGGTTTCATGGTCGTCTGGAACTCTGACCACTAAATCAAAGTTCTTTGACACGTCCTCCGTGGCCATTATGATTTTCGCAGGCTGACCAACTTAAAACTCATTGCCAAAAAGTCCCTACGTGTTCGCACAGCGCTCTAGAAACCTTGGTAACTAACTAAAATGAAGTTATTAATATGCAAATGGCAATGCTGCAGCTCATTCCAATGGTGATTTATTCTAATCTTTTCTTTCAACATGTTAGTATTATCAATCAATAAATTTTTCGTTTTTTTCTTCCATGGATTAGATTTGATTTTGCCATGAAAATACAAACGATTTTTTTGGTCCACTACTAGGAAAATATTCAGGTAAATAAAAACAACGCTTATGTAAATATTTTATTTGTAATAGCCACAATATATACAGGGAGTTGTGAAATTTCGGTATTAGGAATCAGTTTTACCTGTTCAACTATTTCTTCTGTATGCGACGGTAAACAAGACATCGGATACTATGGAATACAAAAATATCAATATGTTCTGGTAATAGCTCTCTTATTATCAATTTATTTCTTAACTTTTGAATAAATTGCTGAATTTTCTGTTAATTAGTGAGCGTTCAACTGCCTAGGAATGTTAATAAATAGAAAATATTGCTGCATGATGATAATTCAAATGTATACTGACAATTGGAAAGTTAAATAACATTTTCTAAAAATTAGCAGTACGTGCGCTTATTACAGGGTTGAAAACTTCTGAATCAGTAAGAAAAAATACTATGGCATTTGGGAATAATGTGCAAAAATAATGAGCATAATAAGTTGCCTATACAAACGTACCATATAAAGAAATTGCCCCATTAGGTAAATTTATACTTAGGTATTCTTAAAGTAATTTTAAATGATTCCAACGAATAAAACCAAAGTCAGAGAATAATCTAATCCAAATAAAGGGCATAAACAAATGGAAAAAAAAACGAAAAAATACTCTGAATACACAGTTGGAAATAAAATATAAAAAAGCAAAAACCTGTGTTCTAAAAGTGAGGATAGAAACATGTTACTACAGGGCGCTTCTTATAGTTACAAACTTATCGATTAGATGGCGCAAAAGACTTAAATAAGAGCGGTTTGTTTCAAATTTTCATTAGATTCATTGGGATTAATCAAGCTTGTACTCACCCTATAGAATAGCTCCTATGGAATACCGGTTACTGCTAGATTAAATTAATTTGTACTGCCTATAGACTCTATTTTGTTAAAAACATTTTGATGTGTTTAATATTTTTAAATTTAATTATCTCTTATAAAAAAGTAAGAAATTAATCACTAGGCAGTTGCTTATTGAAACATGAAAAAAAAACATATTTAGCTATCAGATTATTCGTCAAAGCATATCCTCCGATTTTAGCAACACCCTGTATATTGATCGAGTATCTTGTAATATAAACGGTTCTGATATAAAACTGGGATGGAGCTGAGTTCAAATAATAAATAGGAAACTAGGTTATTAAATACACAAATACCACTTTTGAAGTTGTAAATGTTGTATAGTACGATAATAAAGTCAAGTTGTTCTTGAAGTAAAAAGGTTTACTGTAATGCATTATAGTGTCACAATTTTGTATAAATAGCAAGCCACGATTGGGAACATGAACAGTCAAGCTGCTGTTTTTGGCTTTCGAGCATCACACGTTGATGGAATTCATGGATCAAGATGGTTCTATATGTATTGATTGATTGTTATTGATTGTACGTTTGTTCCGCTAAGCTGGTACTAAATTCAGTATCTTTTTGTCAAAATCTCACTGGAACTATCGGGTTGTTCGGAAAGTAATTTCGTTTTTCCTGACAGAGGATTTAATTGTTTTTTTTTTTATCCCAACTTCACACTTCAGCCGCATAATCATTATATGTTTCGAGAGGTGATATAGCAAGGCTTGTGTTTGAAAAAGTTGAATTGATTTTACGTATTAGTTTTTGGTAGGTGCCTTTTTAAATATGGAGAGCAATAAGCACCATTTTCGTCATATTTTACTTTTTTACTATAGAAAAAGTAAAAAAGCTGTTCAAGCCAAGAAATCAACCGATGGAGAAAATGTGTTGACAATACGCCAGTGCTAGAACTGGTTTGCATAATTTCGATCCGGCAATTTTGATGTCGAAGATGCACCACGTTCTGGAAGGCCGGTTGAAACTGATAAAGACACGATAAAGGCATTAGTTGATGCAAACCGGCGAATAACAACACCTGAGATCGGTGAGAGATTAAATTTATCGAATTCAACTGGCCTGAAAGACCTAAGTTTAACACCGAAGCTCGATATATAGGTATTAGGTGTAGTGTTGCACCAAGATAATGCTAGACCTCATACAAGTTTGGTCACTCGCCAAAAGCTTTTACAGCTTCAATGGGATACACTGCCACACCCACCATATTCTCCAGATCTGGCCCCTTCGGATTATTATTTGTTCCGGTCACTGCGAAATTTTTTGGACAGTAAAACCTTTACCTCAAACGAAGAGGTCAAAAATCACCTGGATCAGCTTTTTACCAGCAAAGACCACAAATTTTATGAGCGTGGAATCATGCTACTATCAGAAATATGGCAAAAGGTGTTGGATCAGAAAGGCCAATATATAATTTAATAAAATATTTATTCATTATACGAAAATCGTCTTTCATTTTCATCATAAAAAACGAAATTACTTTCCGAACCTCCCAATATTTCTGTTTTTTACTCATAAATGCCAAATATACCTACGTTGTAAAATTGCACAATCGTTTTATTAAACACAAATCAGTTGATTGTATCTCCATAAACTAACGCAGGAACTTTCCGTTGATACCAGAAGTTTTGAAAAATACGTTGAAAGAAGAAAAACAGTACTTTCTCCAGTTTTAATTTGATTTTTGTGTTACTAATTTCGACATAAGAATCTAATTAATAAGTGGGAAAGTACCTAGAGTTTTCCTTTATTTAACAAGTACCCATAACTTATTGAGAACCAAATTATATTTTACAAATAAATTTGTTCAAACATTTACAACCTTAGCAAATGTCAGGGAATTTTATTCGAATTATAAGGGCCAAGGAATTTTTTAAAAGACTCATCACTGCTGCTCTGGATACGAAATGAACAATATTGATTTTCTGATTGTAAAACTATACACTTTCACTGTTGAAATTTTTTATTTTTGCACAAACGTACGATAGTTCACACACCATTCCTACTCTAAGAATTTTCATAAAACCATACGTACAAATTTTAATTTATGTTTTCAGGAGAGTTTCCTCGTAAGTGAATGGAAAACTAATAACCCTATAACCATTCTTGACAAACGATCGAGCCAACAATGACTAAATGGTAAAATTAACAATCAAAAGTGTTGACATTTTACGAAACTATCAACTAAATCGCTACCAACCCCGAAAATATACACAGTTTTTCAGATAATCACACTCCTTTTTATCCATTGTTCCAACTTCCCCTTTTATACCAGCATCTCTAATGGTTCCTTTATACCATTCTGGCGACTGCTTCTTCATTGATGATTAGTTTTAGATGTTACGTTTAGAAACCCCGAAAAAATTTCTAATTTTATAATTGGTAAGTTCTTAATAACAATATGTCTCTTAAAATTTCATTGGATGTTTTCTGATTTGAGATTCTTCAAAAAATGTTTCCACTTATGCACAGTTGATTTTGTCATAATTTTTATTTTCATTCAGCCAAAGTTGTTGATATTTTTTTTTAATAAAAAAAATATATTTACAGGTAGGTAGGAGTATTTCAATCTCTTCTTGTTTGTAAACAGCATAGTGTTAATTCAGAATTTATCGTTTAATTTATGAAGTAATAATTGAAAGTATGAGACGAATTTTTGGTGGAGTTATAGCTAATATATTTATCTCTGGATTAAATGTACACTCGAAGCAATCCAAATTAGGAATGGAAACATGGTATTGCAGATACAGCATCAAAAAAAATATTCAAAAGAGGACTTTGTTACCACAGCTGTTGAAAAGATTGGAGTGGGCTTGCCTACAGTGTAGAACCAAAATGACTCCTCTTGTTTTGTAGGAGTTCATAGCGCAAAAATAACCCCTCTTTATAAGTACTGAAGGAAGTAGATTCGTAAACATTTCTGCTGCAGTGCATCAGTTTGTGGAGATGTCCGAGAACACTGCCATCTCATTTCCTCAATGTAATCAACTTTCATCCTTTTCTTCTTTAAAAATGTCTCTTGCAATAATGGACGAAACTTTGGAATATGATAATTCCCATATGCTTTGTATGACTGAAATTCCTCTATCTTTTACCAGAGGATTTTACTTTTTATTTGTTTTTGTTATTAATTGATCAGTTACAATTAAATACTGTTAATAATTCAATAGGCTAAAGACTAGAGTTTATGAATTTCAGATACAGTCTTATAAGCATTGATGTGAATGTTATTGGAAACTCTCCTTCACATGCCTTGCAATTTCCCGACTCTCCCCTACTGATAAATAAAGACAATGCATTGGTGCGAATTAATTGCATCCTGTAAATTTTATTTACAATTATCTACCCCACAAAACTGATACCAATAAGAAAAATTGTTGTATGCTCGCTAAAGCCAACCTTGCGAATTATGTTTTCTTCTTTATCGCTTGTACCCATAAAATTTTATAGAACGCCATTATAAGCACCTACGATCAGCGCGATTGTTACTCACAATACAATGGATAATTTTCACGGTAACTTGCCCCTTGACTCAATAAAATTATTTATCAAATTATTGATAAGCTTTAAACAGAAATGCATTCTTATAGCCTATAAATTGAATGATTTCGATGTACAAACGCGCAGTTAGTGATTTTGAACGTTGCCATGAGGAACTAAGCGCAGGTGAGTCGATCCGCGTTTGTTTCAATTCGTTACGGAGTGATTGTTCTTTTTTTTGCCTTTTTGGCGTTGGAAACGTCGCCGCTTGGAATGAGTCGAAACAATTCAATTTTCTAAAGTACACATGAGTGGCCGTTCGGGACAAATAAACCGATTTATGAAATTGAACAAAACTTTATTAAGACGAGCTACGTTCCACTATAGAAAATATTTTCAGTTTCGTAACATTTAAACATAACCCTGGCGAAAACATAACCGACAATACGTTTATACCAGCAATTCGCTAACACCCCCAAATAAAGTTAAATTTCTCCTCGGGAATTTATTGCATCATTTTGGACCGAGCCGGGACACTTACCAACGAATTGCTGCAAGCACACAGAGTGCACTTTACCGAGAAAAATTTATTTATACTATGTTGAATTCATGCTGTCCCTGTTGCACGTATTCGTTCAATATTTTAAGGTAAGCACTCGAAAAGTTGATGCTTGCGTGTGTGTGTGTGTGGTGAAAGTAGCGCGCAAAATATTGTTGGGAAATAAATTATTACTTCCAGGTGCGAGTGTATTTTTATTATTTATTTGGATACAATCGAAATTTGACAATTTTCGTTTCCTTTTTTTTTTCGTCGAATATTTAACAATTTTTTATGACAACATAAAAACGTAATACCATAAACACAGATTATGTTTGTGGTAATACTGACAATGAGGACAAGTAAATAATTATTGGATTCAAGAAATTTATGTTTTTACAATATTTTCCCCAAAGTATACTAGTTTTATTGCTTGTAGTTTCAAATAATGCAATTAAATATAGTATAATTAGAAAATTGCGAATATATGAACTGTTTGTTTTTATTTTGTATGTGTACTAATATTTATTGAGCAATTGGATCATAAACATTTGTCGCTATGCACAATTACTCTATCTTGAATTGAAAAAATATATATATATCGATTTGAACTAATATACCGGGTGAATATGAAAACCTGCTCAACCTCTTTATTCTGTTTATTCATCGGAGGATTACACGATGAAACTTGGTACTTTTGTTCTATCAATTTTTAGTGGAAAAAACAAAGGTCACCATTTCCGGTTTAACTGGGAGTGGACCATAACTTAGTTCATAATATCTAATATATTTTTTCAATTTTTCATAAAGAAATTAAATTTTTTGCGTGTTTACATTGATACCAAATTCAGTTTTATTTAATAAAAAAATCTGTTTTTGAATAATGAGTTTTTGCTTTCGTGAATTCTTAATATGTTCTAAAATTATTTTCAGTAAATATTTCATCTAATTTGAATGTAGTATAGTAGAGACATCAGAGAAATTTCATCTTATTTATTTTCACAATAATTTCGAAAGTATTAATTTTAGGTATAGGACATGTAACATAATTATAATAGGAAATTTAATTTAATACGATGGAATTATCAAAATTACGCAATTACATTTGAAAAAATTTAATTATTCTACATTAATTTAAGTGTGTCAATTTCAAAAATATTTTGTACAACCCTCGTACTCTTTTTGTGAAATATTCTTCCGCAAGAAACTAAAACGACTTTCATTTATTGTCTTGATGAAATATAAGCCTCTTATTATTAATAATAAGGTGGCTATGAATTTTTTAAACGTGGTCTGCAGTTGATGTAAATTTCAAAAAATGACTAATATCTCAAAGACGGCGAGGCAGAAGTACAACATTATGTTATTAAAGTATCATTATTTTTCAAGAGGTAATCAGAAAATGCAGTGAAAATATTAGTGTTACTCCAACAACTAAAAAATTAAGAAAAATTAGTAGAAATACATTGTAGGGTCATGAAGTTTCGACAACTACTGGCTGTCTAATAAATTTTTGAATAGAAAACGAAGGAATTATTTTACATCAGTATTAGGAAATGTTTTTATTACAAAATTTTAATTTTCGCAAGAATGGCAAATTGTGGTAAATTTCAAGTATCCCCATATTACCTTCATTTTCAGGGGAACATCCACAGCCTCTCCCTAAACTACAATGAAAATTTTAATATAAGCAAGTTTAATCTGCAGCATTATCCCATATGTAAATTTGGCTACCAACTTCATTCCCACCACGCGAATTTTTCTTCCCGTTTCCTTTTTGTTATTCCATCTCTCCGTATTGCATGTCATCCACACACTTGTTCGAGAAATTCGATGAAAAATTCAGGTCTGTGTCCGGGGCGGAACATAGTATTAAATATTCCGTGACATTCCATCCAAGTTGAGAAACTTACAAACCACATTCGGTCGGTCGAAGCCCAGAATTACGGCAATGTAACTCCAGACATGGAGCTGAATGCATGATATAATCCACTTTAACCCGTTCTCTGCCAGCCGAATTGCAGTTTCCATTTCATTAACCACTACACTTCCATCCATGTATGCATATAGATGTTGGTTTATCGAAATTGAACATTGTGGTAGATCATAAATATCAATTACCAACGTTTTTACGGAAAATTGTCTGAATAATCTACTGATTGGTGTGACCTTGACCTTTGACCGCAACATTTTTCAAGCTGAAAACCTTTTTTATATGCAAAATACTTGCGTAAAATCATTAAAATATATAAATAAGTTAATGGTAATTTAATGCTGTCATCATATTATATATACTCGAATTGCAAGGGAAATGAGAATTTAAATTGGAATATTACTGTTAAAATTGATTGAATTGAAAATTTTTCTTCTTAATTATGTAATTAAATTGAGATATTACATATTGGTTAAAAAAATATTACCCAATAACTGCAACGTATAATCATACCATACTATGCACTGCAAAAATTTTGGGAATTTTGCCTGGTGATTTTACCTATGCTATGTAAATTTGAAATTTATATTTAAATCTACTAATTAACTAATAAAATTAAAATAAAAATACAGGAATAACACAAGAAAATTAATATTAGAAATTATAGCGCTAATATTGAGAATAATGATGGAAAATTTTTAGTATTGCCACCTCCAAATTCAAATTCTAAAATATACAAAAGATATTTTGAAATTCTCATTTTATATGCAGCATCTTCAACTAATAATGAAATTTTTAACATGTTTACCAATACTAAATTGCTATTACATAAATTACAAAAGAGTAACATATTATCTCACATTGATTGTAACAATTGTGATCAATCATACATCCGAACAATATCCCAAATTTAAAAAACACTATTCAGATATAAACATAAAAAACTAGTCAACAGCTTTATCAAGACATGCAATGAAAAATAAATACATTTTCAATTTTACAAACCAAAAAACAACTACTAAAAACACAATAAATTATAAAACGGACACATTAAATATGCATAAAATCATTGTAGATATCTACTGTGATAAAATATACAAACTCTCATTGAAAATTTCGTAATAATTGAGATTGCTATGTTTAGAATACTTTGTTTACTGTTTATTTAATTCATTTTATCATTTTTGTCATCTATACTATAATTTCATAATTATGTTTAAATAAGACTGTAGTATTGAAAGCTTGCGTGAATAATTATTTTCATTTAACATAGCATTTTAGTATGTAAGAAGAAAAAAATCTGTTTGTAATTATTTAATTAAAGAAAATACACGGTGATTCAGTACAAGTCAATCATACGAAAGTATGTTTGTATGTAACTAAAATTTCCATTGCATCCTTCATCGATTGAAAAATGCAATTTAATTGTAGAAAAAATGAACCAAACTTACACTTATAAAATCTTTTGTTGTTCTTGAACTAGGCAAGGCATATCCTCTAATCGAATAGTTTTTCCTTTTAAACTAACCCACGTATACTCAAACTAACAGCAACTCCAAAGCCGTCACATAAAGTAACGCGTTTTATTAAAGTAATTTATATGCAAAATACAAAATCGTACATATTAGCACTTAGTATTTAAAAAGAAAAATACCTATCTCTACTTTAAACTCAGCTTTTCCTCCAAGTAAAGTAAATCGAACCTGCAATTAAATACGAATAAATTAGATGGTAATTGAGATGGTTTTTCTGTTTTCTGTCTCCGCGTTTATTTCAATAGCACTGGTTGGCGTGG
The DNA here is from genome assembly GCA_033557805.1 of Phaenonotum sp. SLE1380. Taxonomy (NCBI): domain Eukaryota; kingdom Metazoa; phylum Arthropoda; class Insecta; order Coleoptera; family Hydrophilidae; genus Phaenonotum; species Phaenonotum sp. SLE1380. The sequence continues at coordinate 11,328 of JAUIMX010000238.1, forward strand.
AGACGGCTGCACCTAAGTTTTTTAATAAAAATTATTAAAGCACACATGTGTTCCAATTTTATCAAAAGTTGGCCGAAGTTGAGCGCTGAGCGGTCAAATTATCCAACTCCAAACTGTTCATACTCGAATTAAACCGAAGAAGTTCTTGATTAAATTTTGCCCTGGGATGTTCGGAAGTATTTTTCTGTTTGTATGGATCGTTTCCAGTAGAAAGTTGGGGCACGGTTCGTTGGCTAGACCTTCGTCCACTATTCGGACAAAAGATTTTTTGCTGGTAGTTTCTCTTTTGCGCAATAGAAAGTTTTGGAGATTGATGGATGGCCTTTACCTAGAATAAGAAGGTATGTGAGTTTCGGCCCTTTTAGATAACTTAGTAATTTATTCTAATTTTATTCTACAATTTAAAGTTGAAATTTGAACAGGTAGGGTGGTATGCCACACTTTTCTTGTGATTATAATTTTGATATTGTCGGTAGTACCACAGAGTATTCCGCACAGAGCATTAGGGCGATTATGTGTGCTATTACATCAGGTGAAGGCTCGTGTGTTAAAAAAATAAAGGTACCGCGCTCTAAACGTAAAGTGACAAATCATAAAACATTTTGCTGGAAGTATCAACAGTAATTTAATCCAATTTTAATTCAGAATTTTCGAATTAAATTTCAAGCAGCTACGTTCGTTTTGAAACACTGCTGCTCTACAAATTTCAGTTTATCTCAGGTAACGAGTGGATTGGCTATAGTGATAACGAATTCAATTTACAATTTCGTTCCAGCTCAACATGGCTGCCATCATATAATTGTGATTATCGATAACATTATATTTAAACTAATACGAGTCCAGATAAAAAATAATTGCTTGGCATTATGTTTTTGCATTGACGCGGAGCGGGCTTGTCGATTTGTCTGTTGTTATTTTTCCTCATTTTCCTGCATTTTATTGATAAGAGCTTACACGAAATGCATTGTGTTTACGCCAACTGCTATTTTGATTAAACTGAATGTCTATCCATCAAAACACTTATATTAATAATATATTTTTTCTCAATATTCCATCACTATACGTATACGTTGCTTTTTTCGTAGTTCAGTCGTTTCCATCTTCCAACTTCACTTTTTATTCTTAATTGACTCTGAGAACAAGCTGTTCAGCCACTTCATCTTCACTGTTCATGAACTTTCATATTTTATATATATATTTTTTTAATTTATCGATTTATATTTAGCCATTTTTTCGCTTGTGAAGGTCTATTTGGCGGCTTTTATATATCTACAGCTCGATCTCTACATAAAGAGGGTTTTTTTTCATAGAAAAATAACTCCAGACAGAAAATGCGAACCAGTGATCCACAGAAAGGAAGCAAGGGACTCAAACACTGAGCTACCGACCGTTCTGTTAAATACTTGACCTAACGTTTGTTTTAGTATGGCAATGATGTTTGGATTCGATTTTAAAAGCACTTGACGTCTGCAGTGGCGATTCTACAATGTCCTTAACAATAATTACGTGAATAAATGACAAAAGCTTCAAAATTTGCCACTCAAGTCATTTTACTTGACAATTACTTGACAACTGTTCACCTGTTATTTACTTGGCAATTGTAAAATTGGGTCTTATTCGAAAATTTTTTCGAAGTTTCGGCGAAATGCTATCACCCTAGTAATGATATTAGAGAGTTTTAGCACGCATCAAACGTTATACCACAGATACGTTATACGTTATACACTAATATTCACGTGACAGTAAACGAAAACCCCTTGTAAATTGCGATAAATGGCTAAAATTTCCAACAGTGTTACAAACCATTCGCATAACGTTTAACGTATGAAAATGGTAGTGCTAAAACTCTTTTTTAAGCGATACGATATGGGACCTTTTCCTATCGTAGTCATGTGACTGTATCGTTTATCGTATCGGATAACGTATAACGTAGTAGTATGAGTTGAAGGTTTTCTTGGGCTTCTCGATCGAATAAAATAAAAATGCATTCAACTTTTTCCCCGACGTTTCGAGGGCTTTTATTACTTCCTCTTTTTCTAGGGCTAGAAATACATACAAGAAAACCTTCAACTCATACTACTTCATACTAAACCGATCACGAAAACAAAAAAGGGCTTTATCGCATCTCAGGTGGACATATCTTAAAACGGTCGTAAAACCATTAAATGGACCCTTTTTAATTTGCCGTGAAGTCTCGGCCGAAAAAAGGATCGGC
>JAUIMX010000239.1:0-13540 GCA_033557805.1 Phaenonotum sp. SLE1380
TTACTTGATGCAAAGCGGCGAATAACAACACGTGACATCGGTGAGAGGTTAGATTTATCGAATTCAACTGTTTATGGTCACCTGAAAGGCCCGGGTTTAACTTTGAAGTTCGATATATGGGTAGGTGTAGTGTTCCACCACGATAATGCGAGAACTCATATGAGTTTGGCACTCGCCAAAAGGTTTTACTGCTTGAATATATACACTGCCACACCCACCATATTCTTCAGATCTGGCCCCTTCGGATTATGATTTGTTCCGGTCACTTTAAGATTTTTTGACGGTAAAATCTTTACCTCAAATGAAGACGTCAAAAATCACCTGGATCAGTTTTTTGCCAGCAAAAACCACAAATTTTATGAGGGTGGAATCATGCTACTATCAGAAAGATGGCAATATATTATTTAAAAAGATGGCAATATATAATTTAATAAAATATTCATTCATTATGCGAAAATCGTCTTTAATTTTCACTAAAAAAAACGAAATGACTTTCCGAACAACCCAATAATTGAATTTCATTATTTTGAAAACAAAAAAAATTAATAACTCAAAAACTAATTATCAGAAAAGAAAAACAAATACGTCGTTGAATTGGTAATTTGAATGCCTTTCATATGAAGTGAACAAAACCTACCCTTCGTATTGAAAAAAATTAGGGGTAGTTTGTAGGGGGTGAGTGGTTGAAATTAAAAAAATGATTTCCTGGAAAAAATTATGTACAATTAAAATCAAAAATCGACCTGTTTCAGATTCTTTGGCAAAAATGAAAAATAAGCTTGTCGTTCAGTTTATTTCATATTTTCAACACTGACATCATAATAAAATTAAAAAGTGAATATCTCAAAAACTATAAGTCGGAATTCAATAATTTTTATACCGGGGCATCCAAAACACTTTCATTTGAGATATAACAAAGGTATTTGTTCCATTTAATAAAATCGAGGGGTAAGTTAGTCCGCGGGATAGGGGGTTGAAAACTAGAATAATTTTTCAAAACAAATTGTAAAATTAAAAATAAAAATCGACCTGTTTCAGAATTTTGGGATTAAATTCGTCATTTTTGAAATAATGAATTTGTGCCTTACTTTTGGCGCTCACTGTATTGGAATTAATCCTCAAATCACTATTGGAGAGCTTTCCCACGAAATGGTAATAGGTAGATCTTCAATCTACAGGACTCTTAAGCAAAGCGCAAATTGAGACACTTATAGCACGTGTGAGGTGACCTAATACGAGGGACACATCTCCTACGTATGGTGACACGTCTAGGCAAGTCACTAGTCAATTTGCGCTTTTCCAATGGTTTCAATAGGTAACAGAAACACGTGCTGTGCTGTGTCACGTCCCACGTTCTATACGTGTTTCAATTTGCGCCTTCCCGTAAGCCCGAATTGGATTCGGATTCGGTTTTTTTGGCAAATTTGCGCAACCCCGAGTCCAGCTCGGGCATCTAAAAATTATCCGTTTCTGTTTTATGGTGCAACGAATATAATTCGGAACTATAACAATGTACTCTACAGTATCTCAGAGTAGTAGTACCTATGTTTTGATGTTGAATATTGTTGATACGCTTGCTTTTAAGTGTTTTTTATCCCTTATTTTGTTAGAACAATAATTATCATTTAAATAATTTTTTTGACCATTTTTGCGAGAAAATATGCACTTTAAGTTGTTAAGGAACACAAATATCACCCATCTTAAAGTCAATTCCTGCAACCTCTGAGACCCAATGATTTTGATGGAAGAGTTGAGTTTTTGCTCTGATTCAAGAAATCATGACCTATGTTCCGTATTTATAAAATAAAAGTTTGTGGAGTGATGAAGCACGATTCCATAGTAATGCCATAATATTTTAGATATGGTGATACTGGTCCCATTTTGCCTTAACTTCTAATTATTATTTACGTTATAATCTTTCATTTATGTGTATCAAATATTGATACAAAAGTCTGTATATTCAAATTTGACCCAAACAACAAGTTTACAATATCTAATCAAGTTCTCATACAGAGTGAGACCATATGATTGACCGACGCGACGTTTGAATTTGGCGCTTGAAAGAAGTTAAGGATATTGCTCTATCAAGTAAGAATCAGGGTTTGTAACCAAACGTCTTATATTTTCAGTAGCGTTCCTAAAGTTTGAAAGCTTGTTATTTTATCTGAAACACAAGTCTATTGCGTAAATATCTTCTCATTTAACAACAAAAGAAATAATAATAATAATCGATAGATAACTAATTGAATTTTTGATTCTAAAAGGACCCCAATTAATTAATTGAAATTTGTTTTGTATTTGGACATCTATCTAAAATGACAGCTATTTCGGGACGCCTATGGGTGAAATTTGGCCAACAGTAATGCCAACTATGAAAATTTCATCTTTTGGCGGAAAATTTGAACGTCGGTCAATCATTTTTGCTCACTGTGTACATAGCATCAATTTTTACCCTGAACACGTGACATGTGATGAAAATGAGATTCAAGTCACTTCCCTCGTCTCCACATTCATACAAAGGTGTTTAGTTTTACTTTGGGGATGATGTTTGTTACGTATCTCCCTCATAATATAGTGATATTATGCAGTTTGTATAAAAAAAATGCCGAGATAGGTCAATTTTCTTTTCAAAAACTCAACTTGGAAAAAATTTACCACTCCTTTACTATCACTCCTTGCCCCCTACAACCCCCAACTCAAAAATCTGGTGTTGCAATAGGGATCGCGTTGCACCTCATGTAAAAAGTCTATAGATTCCTAACGTCATGACGTTTCAATTATTAGATTTCGTACGATTTGTTCAAAAGTTACTGGGTGTTCAATTTTATATAGCGAAAAAACACCCAGTATCTTTTGAACGAAAGATACGATTTAAAATATTCTAACGTCAATATGTAGGGACTTGAGAGACCTCTCATATGAGATGCGGCGCGACCCCTATTGGAATTGAAGATATTTGAGTTGGGGGTTATGGACCGTAAGGGGTGGTATTTAAGGAGTGGTTAATTTTTTCTCAAGTTGATTTTTGTGAATAAAATTGACCTGTCTCGGCGTTTTTTATAAAAAATGCATGATATCACAATATTATGAGAAACGTAACAGACATCATCGCCCATTTATGACTGAACACCCAGTATCTTCTGAGCAAATCGTACAAAATGTATTTTATACGTTACATTGGAAATATTTGAAAACGTTAATTTTTGAGTAAATAGATGAAAAAATTCTCAGACGTTTGAAATAAATTTAATTGAAAATTTAGTTTGTACATTTGATAATAAGACTCTGTTAGCGTAAGTGGTGTCATAAGCCACATTTTTTTTCAAGAATATTTTACAATAAAAATCTAGTAACTTCTATGAATATTTATAGTATCACTTCGCCCAATAACGTAACATGCCCACTTTAATAAATACAATATAGTAACTTAACGAATGTTCAGATCTTTCTACAGCTTTTGAGTAAAAAAGAATACAATTGAGTCAACTACATACGTCAAATATGGACGGAAAATAGTAATAAATGAAAAATGGCACAGCGCTTGTACTGCCGGTTATATCACATCAGCACAGCTGGTTCAAATCTCGGACAATGTGTTCCTTTATTTATAATAAATTTATACCTTGTCAGGATAAGAACTAGAGGTTAGTATAGATTTAGAAAAGCGCCCAATAGGCCCAAGAAGGCGAAAGGAGTGGCGCTGTAAAAATCGATTAAAAAAAATGAAAAATGTATGGTATCTACATCGCAATTTTCGTGATTAGTGCACTTGCATGTTGTATCTTTTAGTAGGTATAGGTATCTTTCATGCATAACTTACGAAATGTTTTACTCTCAGTACAACCATTGAATTTCGAAGACTAGACTCACCTGTAACAAATAAAAAGAAAAAATTAACCATTGAAATACTTATGCAGTCTTACAGTAAAAGATTCAAGTTTTATTTGTGAAGCACTTCAATCAAATCATTAAGATCATATCTCAATATTTATTTAACAGAATCAAAAATGAAGCAACTTTTTGTGCCAGACGAATTGAAATCGTTGAAAGCAAACACTCCCAGTTATAAATTATTTTACGAACACAAAAAAAGCAATTTACAATACAAAAAAGTCATTAAATTTTCGCACACACACATAGATATTATTTATTTGCGCAAGTATATGAGAAAATTCACCTGAAATAAGAACAGGTTATTCATTTTTTAAAGCAAAAACCTTGACTATCACCTCAAGGTCCCTCCCAAATGAATGGAGAGTCTAAAACACAATTAACTTATTCTTATCAACATTTTTTAAATATTTATAATTGCACATTGCTCACAAGGCGCAGCAGATCATTTTAATAAGATAGCTTAGAAGACTCTGTGTGCGTGTCCAGGATGTGAAATATTGTTCAGGATGACCACACTCATAATAAATCATGATTTAAAGATTATGAATGAAAGGTAAAGCAATGCGAATTAATGTTAGATAAGTTTAAAAATGATACTCGATACAATTGGCTAAAAAATCGTGGCTTAAAAGCGTGTTCAACGTTTCAATTATTGCAAGTTGCTTTCTTGAACAATGGATCAAGAGTGCCTAAAGCCTGTTGATTTCAAAGCTAATGAGATACAAAAGAGAATCATGCTGCGATATTCAATATATCAACGCATTTTTTGCTTCCAGTGTTGCTCTATTTTTGTTTGTTTGGTATATAACAATAAAGAAATCAAAAGTAATTCTTGTTACATTTGTTTTCATTGTTTATGGTATAGAAAAATATTTTATCACACAAATTCACAACATTTTCAACAATTATGTTGCTAAAAAATGCTTCATTGCAGCTTTGCAGTGACATTTAAGGTTAGGTTCTATTCTTGGTAAAAGTTTGGTTGTCAAAATGACGTTTAAGGTTAGATTTCGTTTTATTTCATTTATCAACAAAGTTGAAGGTTATGTTTCTTCCGACGATACGCCATTTTGATTGAGCTTGAATTTCAAACTAATCGCAGATGATCTGTTCACAACTAATAGGAGATTTAATTTCCTGCAATTACCACGTAGATGGCGCTTCAATAATGTATTCCTTAAATGTAGAATGCATTTCCTTAATAATTATCCTTAATAAAAACACCTCGGGAGATTAGATGGTAATTACATTGAAGAAGTAAGCTGGATGATGAATGTTCACTGTCGATTTATTAATTTAACAATAAATTGAATCGTGTACAATTAAAGATCTCGAAAGTGTACGCATTTTTCTCAACAGCTATCAAAGCATTTTGAATTGTTGCCTTCAACTATGGGGTCGACACTAGGTCATGTTATGATTTAAAGTTATTGGTATACTTTCTGGGTCAGAGTATGATTATATCTGTCTAATCGTTGTTACAGTAATTTATTTAATGGTTACCTATTACACCTACACCGTTGAAATAAACAAACAAAAGATTATGTATTCAGTATTGAGAGCACATGCAGTGTGTCATATCTCATTAGTTTCCACGTTTATTTACGATAATTTTCAAAATATGTCAATTATCAGGATTGAGTGAGGCGTTGACTTTTTATACTTTGAAGGAAATTACTAAAAATTTATGTTATGAATAGCAGAATTGAACATGAATGTTTATATAGGCGATTCTTACATCAAGTCTAAATGTACATTGTGCACCAAATTTGATGTGAATGTAGGGTATCTCATCAACTGTAAATGATAGGAGAACTGGCCACGCATCCTCGAGCTCAATTTTCGGGAAACACTTATTATTTTTGATTAGGAAATTTTTTCGTCTTGTGTTTGCAAGGCGATAATCGCATCTATACGCGTGATATTATTTTTTTCTCATAAAAGTGCAACTTTAGGAAATTTTAACTAAAGTTGTATTTTTTTAATGGGAGTCATAGTAGGTCATGACATCAATAAAAAGATAATTTCTTCCTAAAAATTTTGACATAACACATTGGCCACGCTTTTTAACATTTTACTTGAAACTAAAGAGTCCATTGTGAGATAACGCAAATTAATATGGAATAAAGTTTAACTACGAAATGTTCATCATGTTTGATAGAGTACTATTTAGAAGCCAACAAATATTCCAAAGCTGTATCTGAGTGATACTTTCCATAAATATTCCGAAAGACGCCACCGCATCACAAAATTATATAATATATTATAATACAATGGAATGCGAGATGATAATTTCATTAATATTTTTGATGGTGTCACTATTGATCCCAGCATTTTTAGTCGGCAAATTCAACAAGATGTCGGCGTTTTTTCAAGTAGTGCGTTGTGCATCCTTAAAACGAACAAATTGGATCCATACAAATCAAAAATACTTCATAGACTAATAGATGGAGATTATCAAAGAAGGTAGGAGTTTTGCAATTGGTGTATATTTGAACAAGATACAAAACAATAACAATTTTCAAAAGCTCCTCATTTGAACGGATGAGGTAAAAATCACCAGCGTTGATATTTTTCAACAGGCATAACCATCACAGGTGGTGTGATCGAAACCAATACCACTTATTAGATGATAGAGTTTGCCAAGGTAGATTTGGGCTCAATGTATGGTGTGCATTTATAAATAATACAATTGTTTACTATGTATATGATGGGAATTTGGATCAAGATTGGTACATCTAATAGCTGCAAAACAACCTCGAGAGTATCATTGATGATGTGCCTTTGAATGAGTGAATTTCATTATTTTATCAGCGGAATGGGGCACGGGTCCACAAATCTAGGCTAGCAGAGCAAAAATTTCCTCTACAAAAAATGCTCAATTCAAGAACCATATTTATTATTGAAACATCACTTCTTGTGAAAAAATCAAGGTACCTTGAATTTTTTATAATGAATATTGTTCCTAAACTAAGCATTTTTGTATAGGAAATTTTTTGATATTTGATTGTCGAATATGTTTTTGATGATTCTATAATAGAATAATTTGCTGTCACTTTTACATTTGAAGAAATAAATGAAGTATGCATCAAAAAATGTACGGAAAATAAAAATTTATTAATTATTCTATTTAAAGTGAGGATAAAATTCCAAATGTGCAAATGTTTTGACTTAAAATAGTGAAAATAGGAGCAAAGAACCTAAATCTCGCAAAAATAATTACGGTATGGAAACATTTGAAAAGTTGGATAAAATCTGCAAAAAAAATGTTTCAAAATTTTTTCTCGAAATTTCATATGTGAACATAATTTTTGATTCTCAATAACTTATCTCCACAAAATTTTTCGATTGCTTCAAAAACAAAGGTTCCTTTTTTGTTACAAGTAAAGCAAAACTTTTTATTCAAATAAAGTTTTTTGTTTAAGTCAATAATGAAAAAGTTTCCCATTTGGTGCGAACTTTTTGGAAACCACTGTATTTTGATTTACAGTGTTTCCATACACCTCTGCTAAAAGAGGAGAAAGCTTTTTCTGGAAGAATTTGCTCATGAGGTTTAAGATGGATATAACTCTACCCGAGATTCACAATTCAACTTTTTTCTGATCAAGAACTTTGAGGCAAGCAGCTGACGACGGTATCTTCGAGGAAAACATAATACAGGGTGTACGGAAATTAGGCTCCCACAGAACAACCACAGATTCCTGAGGCCAAAATAATAGATAATAGAATAAACTTTTCAGCTAAATCGCATGATGTGGCCGCTAGAGGGCCTTGAAGTTCTATCAAAAAATTACTTTTTCTTCAATTATTCCCAAGTGCTTTGACCAATTTTAACGAAAGTTGATATATCGGTTTAATTTTAAACGTAGTTCACTGTAACATGCTCCGTTGATCAAAAAGTGTTTGTGAAGGGTGAAAAATACCCCCACCCCCACCTCATTGAATTCAGCAGAACTTTGCGAGTTATTGACAGTTCTGTAATTAGGAAATCTGGTCCATCAGCAAACTTTTCTGTATCTTATAGAAATACCGTATATCCCATAGTTTTAGAGAAAAAATCATGTTTTCTTAGTAGATGCAGTTTTGTCTCTTTCTATACATAGATTCGCATAAGGCTATCTCTCTTCAATTGGTATTTAAAATATTCATGTAAGGTGTTCAAAAGTTGTCAGTTTTTTTCATTATGCTCAGTTAGATTTGAGATAATTATGTTCAATAATCGTGTTGGGCCCTTATACAAGCGGAAAGATTGAAGTTTGTCGAGCCAACGGTGTTATTGTGGAAAAATTTTCTGCTATCCATGCACATGAACAATCAGACATCATTTTAATTTTCTCCAAAACTATCGAGTTACAAGGTATTTTCATAGGAGACAAAAAAGTTTGCATATTTTAAAAGTAGGAAAGCTTTATTTTAGTCTTCTACATCTTTAACTTTACAGTCAGTTCATTTTACCGTCTCCATTTGAAATAATAATTCAATTCGTCAGCAATATTTGAAAGAAGGAGGCAAGAAATTTTACTTGATAATTATATCTTTATTTTGTTCAAATTTTATTTGCAATTATTTTTTTCAAATACCTAATCGATTTCAATAATTTCTTATAGTTCATTGATTCCATGCTTGAATTAAATATTAATTATGATTTTTTTGCTGTGGTTGGCGTGGGTGTTTCCTGTGAAGAGATGAAATAACGAATTTTCACCCTATTAGGTCTGATTTAAACTATTTAAATTGAGCAAAAATTGAATGCAGATATACTTTGCCCATCAATAATATTTCGACCGCGCGGTAGCTCTGTGGTTGAGTCCTTGGTTACCGTGCTGGTTTGAATCTTGCATACAGATACTCATTCTTTAATAGAACCATTTTGGCCAAGTAAAAGAGGAACTGTACCAATAGACCACCCTGGCGGAGTATGAAAAATGAAAAAAGAAACTAAATAATTTATAATATAAGCACAAAGCGTGAAGGTGAATGCATGTTATGAATTTTAATTGTAATTCCAGTGAGATATGCCTTGAAAAAAAATCAAATTAAATCGAAAAGTCGACTCATATCAGCTTGTTTCAATTATTGCATTTACGGGTGTATGAAAAGCACCTTAAAATTTTGCTGACTTTATATTTTTTTGCAAAATTAATGATCATTTTCACAAAACGTAATAATTATATTAAGTTATTAAATTAACCTAGTTGATGAAATTCTTTTCATAATGAAAATCTAGAAAAAAATAACTTTAGGCATCTGATTAAAAATTTCGGTATCCTTCCAGGAACATTCATAGTTAAGAACGGATGTAACCACCATACAAATCATCTTCATTATAATCATTATCAAGCAATCAACAAGAACCTCACTCTAGATTATTATTAAACAAGAAACGCTGCCCACAAATCAGAAATAAATGAAATCTACGTACTTGCTTCCGGTTTCGTTATTTCAAAATTAATCAATTGGAAATGAAAATGAACAGCTGTTGAACGTGAGCAAATTTGGGATTATGTTAATTTTCTTTCACACAGACAAATGCCTTAGAAAAATCGGTGACACTTGGGGATTGGATATGTGTTAATGGCGAAAACCGGACACATTTCTCGTCTAGGCTGAATTTATGACGACAGAATCTCTAGATCTTATCACGTTTTTTCGCTAAATCGTCGCCAAATTATGCATCTAATTGTCCTACTTGGAGAATGGGCCAAATTACTAATATTCACCATAAAAACTGCTATAGTTCAAGGTTGTACTAGAGACAGAAAATGCAAAATTGAAAGTACCATTTGCATATGATTACTTGATTACCGGTTTATAGACATATTTGCATTTTATAAATAGGCGCCCATTTTAGGTTTACCATTTTAATTATTGTAACGAAAATGACTCTCCTTACACTTTCTTATAAATTTTATGGAGTGAAAATCTACATGTTTTATTGTTTAATGAGGTTGAGTAACGCTGAAGAGTGTATTAATAATATTATTTTATTGTCTAAATCTAATGAGGCACTTAACTATAAATAGCTGTTAGCCTTGTTTCCAAGCTTGTGGTTCAAATGTTTAGTTACGTCACTCGTTCCTGTCTATGCTTACTTAGATTGCTTTTCCTGGTGTTGGGAATGGAGTAAAAGTAAGTATTATAATGTCATTACGTATGCGCGTTGGGTTGGTTGTTCCACTTCACGATATCAGCTAGAATTTAACTCCTCAAATTCATTAAAGAATCTCTACTAAAATTTTAAACTGCAATTTGAAATTTTTTTTTTCTTAATTGGTTGATGTTGATTCCAGTTCAATCTTTTGAAACTTCAGTGAGGAAATTTCCAAAAATTGAAACTAAAAACTACTTCATTTTTATGATTTGCCCATTTTTTTGGAGTGTGTTGATAAAAAGAATATGCAACCAAAAATAATGACATTTTACAAGAATGTGAATTGTACAAAAATTTCAGTAAATACAGTGAATAGAAATTTGTTCAACATAGAACATATATATGATATAATAATAATTATTTCAGTGTAATAATTAGTGCATATTATCATATGTTATTTAATAATTTAGTTGAACTTAATTATTGCTAATTTATTCAACATTTCACTTGAAGTTCAACCTTGGAACTTTGGGTGTTTCCCAGAATTGTTTACAATTAATACAGGTCTTAATGAATTTTTATAATTTTTTACGAATATAAATGATTAAAATACATTTTTTTCGAAAAATACTCAACAATTTTCCTGTTGTAGACTCTTCTCAATTAGATAATATTTTTAGATAAATGAAGTCGATTGTTTTGACAAATTGTGGCATCGAAAATACTTTTCCAACATTAGCATTTATTTGAGTATTCGTTGTGCACTGGTAGAGAAATATAGGTATGGGAACTTATCGTGATCATAAATTAAGTATATTATTGATTAATTATCAATAAATAATCCAAATTCAAAAATATAGCAATTTATTAATATATTAATTAATATTGAAAAATTCAACAGCAAGTTTATTATTATGTAATACTGTGTCAGTTTAATAGTAATAACTCGAATTAACACGTTTGTATTGAATAATAAAATTGAAATTAATTATTGCTAATTTATTAAATATTTCACTTGAAACGTAACATTTGCGGTTCACCATTTCCTATGAGTTAATCAATAATTGATTTCTATAAATGTATATACAATTTCTCTTTTACTTTTATTGATATTTATTATACGATAACTGAAAATAATTGTTTAATTTCAATTTTGGAGTTCAAACTTTATTTACAATTATAAACATTATGTAATGACGATGTTGGTGTGCTGCACTAGTTTTTAAGTGTATTTTAATTAGACAGATTATTTTGAACAATATTTTTTCATTTTGAATACACAATTTCTCTTTTAGTTTTATTGATATTTAATAAACAATAACTGAGAATTATTGTTTCAAATTTCAATTTTGGAATTCTTGATTTTATTTACAATTACAAAAATTATGTAATGACGATGTTTGGTATATACCATTACTTTTTAAGTATATTTTAATTATACAGGTTCTTTTGGACACTAATTTTTAATTATTTTTAGGAAACTACTTTTGTTTCTTTTGAAATATCCAATTTCGACTCTCATTATGCTATAGAAAATTTTCAAGGGTATACATATAAGTCTTGAATACAAATGAAACGTCGCACTAGATGTTAGATCCTTTATTTCATATTGAGCTTTCGTAACTTAATTTGTTACGTCTTTAGAACTTTGCAAATTTAGCAAGTAAATTGTCAGGTGGAAGTTCCTTTTTTTAGTTATGTCAAGTTTTAAACCAAAATAAGACAAATGACTCACCGAAAAATAGACCAATTTGCATACATGTTGATAAGAGACACAGCAAGAGCATTATTACACCATAAAAGGTTGATCGGTTCATAAGGTCCATTGTAAAATATGAAAAAATGCAAAAAGTTAAAATAACGTTGACAGCTCTTAGTTTACAGAATAAAACCTAAAAGTAAAATTCCCTAGCTCGTAAGACATCTTGAAAAGGGAAAGGATCCAATGGTGCCTTTTCTTTAGTTCTCGCGTAAAGCTGTCTAATTCGTTTCCTTTTAGATGCCCACAGTCATTTATTGTTGATTTTTGAATTTCAGGACTCAGTTTAAATTCTGGAGAAATCCCATCATTTACAGCTAGTGTCCTTTCTAGATGCGCCTCACGGTCTAGGGAATTTTACTTTCAAGTTTTATTCTGTAAACTGACAGCTGTCAACGTCATATTACCTTTTTGCAATTTTTTATATTTTACAATAGTTTATGTAATCATGTTATTGTTGTGTCTTTTATTAACATCAATGCAAATGACAATTCACTGAAATTAGCTAATGTTATTGAAAAATAGTTTCAAAGACAAGAAAAACATAAGTTGAGTTACGTTGCGATCTATCATTACAAATATTTTTCCAATAAATTTCTAACTCTAATTAGTTTATATTAAATGATTTCCTGTCCAATCAACTGATAAAATGATAGATTATCACGAAAAAGATTTCTAATAATCTATTAAATCTAAAACTAGCTTGTTTTCTCGTTGTCCAAGCTATGACATCCTGTAAAAGTAGCTAGAAAAAATCACAAATATTCAATTGGAAAGACTGCTATTATTCTTGACATCATCAATCATTGCGACAAGAGAACAATTAGTGAACGCCTGGTGAAAACATGAGTTATAGTTCTCCCATATATTTCTTGTAAATTTGATTGATTTCGATCGAGTAAATAGGAATGTTTGACTTCATCAAGGAAGCTTGGGCGTTTATTTTGGGATCACAAAGTGAAAACACTATTTCTTGGCAAATTAACCGTTAAATATCAATTTGCGAACCACTTAACGCTGCGTTTACGTAACTGGACTGAAAAAAATTGCGGCTATACAGCCTATCCTTATTGACTACATCCGTTCCAGCAATGTGATTTTCAGATTATGCAACCCACGCTTTACGCTAAACAATTCTTTCAAAGAAATGCTGAGTCGACCTTCGATTACTTTCAAACTTGGTATTCAGATAGTTATAATTTCTACAAATCATTTTGCGTAGTTGCCGATTAAGATCTGCATAACCATACTTGTAACGTGACATTTTAAAATCAGAATAAGTCAAAGGCTTGGAAGGAATATTTTCTATTATTCTATTATCCCGGATGAAATTATTGAGCTGTTCTAGTAAGTCGCACTCTTATCAACCTTCCAATCTGAAAACATATTATCCATAAAAACCAATCAAATATGACATTTTTGCAAATTTGGTAAAAACTTCATTTATGAAAGTAGCTGCATTGCAAGTGTTTTATTTGTCCAATTGATTGATTTTTTTGCAAAATGGTAAGAAAATACATTTTGTAAACAACGTTTAGTTTACGTGAATATCACACAAAATGAAGTCGTACTATACAATATGAAATCATTATAACTTTGAAATTTTAAATGAAACACCTGTATATTTTCACACTATTCGACAGGACAGAAAGAAGTGAATAATTTTCATCAAATATGACCTATGTCTATCTGTTATAATTATGGACTTATCAGTTAATTTCAATAAAATTCATCACATGTGTGTGTGTGTGTGAGTGAGAGAGAGTGTGAGTGTGCGTGAGAGTGTGAGTGTGGGT
>JAUIMX010000023.1:0-21326 GCA_033557805.1 Phaenonotum sp. SLE1380
ATATATCCATTGATGAGAAATTGAGATTATTTGTAAACCTTATTTCAAACAACTACGAATGACTAGCGTCCTCTGCATAAAAAGTTGTGAACTCACCTGACAGACAAACCAAAGATAAATTTGTTCTCTTTCAGATAGATAACGCCACAATCTCGCCAAGTCACGGTTTTAGGGTTTGAAAAAATGTTTGTCAAAATTTTTAATTGGGACCTTTAAATAACGAACACATCTTGTTAGAAAATCTAGAACTCACACCAAATGACTAACAAAAAACGGAAGTTCATATGTAAGATTTACGTCTTTTTATTTTGCGACTTTTCGCGCGTTCAACAATGGAAAAAGCGGGAGATACGAAAGGTTGGAACCTTGGCTACTGTTTTCTCAACGCATCCAGCGAACTATTAACTTAATACTAAAAAATAGTTTTAAAACTAAACAGAACAATTAATATTTGTAGTATTTCATTAGTAGATAATCTAGAAAATGGTTTTATTTTATGGGCACCAATGATGCCATACTTATGCAACCCCGCAATCGCAAATACGTTATTTCGGTACGTTCCCAACTTCAAGTGACAAATTTGTATAATTATGAAGTTGTTTGTGTTTTTAATGCTGTTAAACGATAACAAATTATGAATTGTCGTAGAGAATTGGATTGAAAAATACGAGCACCTGGATATCTGAAGTTTCCCGACTCTTTCGATCATTAAAATTGTCGGATATCGAATTGTTGGATTAATTGTGTATTAATGTGATTCGGTCATTGTTCACTACACATGGGACCCCCATCTATTTTCGTTACGAATCTGTTATAAAAACTGAACACGATTTTATCGTTCGCAATTCCGGATATTGGCGAGATGAAGCAAAAAAAACAAGGTACGAAAGAGAAGGTGGTTCTCGAAGATACACCGAAGCACAAACCTAAAAAGACTAAAAAAATAAAGGATCTAATCGAAGCAGGAGAAAACGTACAAGACGGAGTGATCGCAAATAATAATGAAATACTAACAAATGTGAAGAAAACCAAAGTTAAGAAAAAGATTGGTGCAGGAGGTTCGGACGATCAACTGGTTACGAATTCTGAGCATGTTACCGGAGCTGCGGGTGGACAGAAACCAAAAAAAATTAAAACTCCCAACAAAGAAGGTGGCGGAGGTAATCCAATACTCATTTGTTACTTCGAATGTTGTAGCGTAAAATTTAATTACAATAATATATTATTCTTGGGATTTTCGAAGCATATTTTCAATCAATTATTTTTATGTAAATATTTGGCTGTCACACACCGTAACTCAGAACTAATTAGCTTGCAATAGCATTATTTCGTCTTAGGCATAGACTCATCAGTAGACCACCAGTCTCCAGGACACCCAACTGCCCGATATGTGACAAGCCCAACGTTATATTTATGTTACTCCTCAGATGCAAGTTAATTGCAAGAGGTATCGGAACTTATTAGGGTATTTGCATATTTCTGCATTTTAATTCCTCATTCCTGGATCTACAATTATTTTGATTTACTTTTTTTTTCACCCAGTCCTATTGAATTAGCTGGATAATTTCTTGCCCGATTGATAATATATTAGGATAATTTAATATTTTTTCGAAAGGTGGTTTCAAAGAGATGTCAGAAACTGATCGACTGCAAGCTATCGGGTTATTGGAAAATGGCACAACGCAGCAAGAAGTAGCAGCAAAATACGGAGTCGCCCCGAGTAGCATAAGCAGACTTCATAAACAGTTTTTGGAAACTGGATCTGTTGCACGAAAGAAACGTTCCACTAAGAAAGCACCAAATGCTAACGAAGGTAATGTTACTATTTTTTAAAAACACATCCCGACAATTTATGTATAACAATTGCAAAATTCCAGAGAATCAAATTATCAATGGCGCAGAAATAGAAGAGGCACCACCCACGAATCTCGGAGATAATTTGGAACCAGATTTGATGGAGGAGTGGAAATCGAAAAGCGGCACTCACAAAAAAAGTGAAGAAGTCGAAGATGACCATGTAAATGACGAACTTTTGCAGGAGTTGGCTTTCGATACCGAAAGTGATGATGACGAAGAAGTTCCGGCTGCCCCAGTTCCTCAAGATCATCACGAGGATTTGAATGTAATTACGTGGCCCGAAAAAGATTTACTCGAATTAATTCGAAGAATGGAAGCGCTCATACCAGAAAAGGATACTTTAGCTTACAATACTAGAACGGAAAAACTTAATTGGGACAATATCGCTTTCAACGACTATTCTGCCGAAGAATGCAAAAATACTTGGATTTTAGTACAAAAGCGTCTCAGAAAATTCAGATTATTAACAGAAGTTCTAAACGATGCCAAAGATTGGATTTCGAAGCCATGGACCGACTTTTACAGGGGAAGCAAGAACAAAAGGCATCCAGATTTCCCCAAACGCCCACTTTCCCGATATATGATATATTACCTCAAGAAAAAAGATAAAATTCTTAAAGAACACCCAAAGATGGAAATGGTGACTATTTATTTACCAACTTATTTATTCAGAACCTAATATCTTTTTTTTCCAGACCGACGTCTCCAAACTTATAGCTAGAATGTACAAAAATTTATCTCCCGAAAAACAAGAGAAGTATGCCAAAATAGCGAACAAATATAGGGAGGAGTACGAAAAGAAAATAGAGGCCTTTTATAATTTACATCCGGAACTAAAGGTGGGAAAACTTGGACGTGGAATGGATGGTAAGACTATCGAAACTGGTCCCAAAAAACCCAACACACCATTCGGCCTCTTTTATCTAAATCAACTGAAAAGTATGGAAAATGCCAACATAGACAAACACGTCTTCAAAGAAAGATGCAAAGAGCAGTGGAAAACGCTCTCCGACAAAAAGAAAGTTATTTGGATCAATTGGGCCGAGGAAGAAGAAATAAAATACCAAGAAGAACTAAAGAACTATCTAATTCAAAATCCTAATTTTGTTCCTGTACAACATGTTCGCTCAGTTTTGACAAAAGATGAAAGAATGTTGAAAGAGAGGATGGCAGGAAAACCGATAAAGCCCCCCTCCTCGGCTTACAGCTTATTCTCCCAAATTATGCTGCAGAGCGAAGACATTAAAAAAGTATCCCCCAAAGAACGAATGAACGTCATAGCGACTATATGGAAAACTTTTGCCGAGGACGAGAAGAAAATCTATAAGGAAAAACTGGCACATCTGATGGAACAGTACAAATTGAATTTTGCCTCTTATTTAGAATCTTTGAGCGAAGAGAAACGTCAGGAAGAGTTGATGAGCATTCAACCGAAGCGAAAGAAACCTTCGGAATCCGAAGAACCACCTAACAAAAAATTCAAAAAAGTACAAGCTAAAAGTTCTTCCGAGAACGAGCTTGTCGAAGCTTCCGAAGAAGTTCCAGTCGAAAATGTTGCTGACATGCCACCTCCACAACCCGTTACCCCCAAGAGTGCAAAATCAAACAAAACGAAAAGGAAACCAAAAGTTCCGAAGCCCGAAGAAGCTGGCGATTCGAAAAAATCTAAAGCAGCTAGTGGTGGTGCTGCCAAGGAGCAAGCAGTGGTGGTTAAAATGGAAACGGATAATGAAGAGGATGACGAAGAAGTTTTCAAGAAAGAACCTAAACAACCACCTAAGTAAGTTGAGTAACAAGTTGGGTTTTTTTTTTGTAATAATCGAATTTTTTATTTAATTTAGAACGGCGTTTGCTTACTTCGAGATTAAATACAAGGCAAAACCTCCAAAAGACCCGACCAAAACTACCGAAGAAATATGGGAGAACTTTAGTAAGGTAACCAAGCGTAAATACGAAAAAGAATTGGACGAGTTGAAACAATCTTATTTGACCGAATTTGAAAAATTCCTCAAGAGCATGTCGAATGCACGTCTAAAACGTTATAGAGACTTCAAATTGAATAAGGACAATGTGGAATCTTATCCAGAACAAAACACTTCCATGGAAACTACAAAAGTGGAAAAAGAGGAAGAAGAAGAGGAAGACGAGGAAAATGTTGAAGATACGGCAGCCGATTAAGCTGATGAAATAGACCAGTGTTTTTATATGTAAGAAAAAAAACTTAAAATCCAGTGATATTCTTAAAACAGTGTTAGGTAACTAAGATGTTTGATGTGTGTTATGGTACTCGCATATCATAACTAAGAATAAAAACTCACAAACTTCCATTAGTAAGGTAATGCGTATATGATAGTTGCACTATGAAGACTAAATCAAACCTAGAGAGATGTTAACTATTCTTTTCATTTTTATTTCTTTTTTTCTTATTGTCTTAATGCTATAATTTTAATACACTTGAATATATTTTTTAACGAATAACCTAATTGTCTATCCAAAATAAAGTACTTGTTAATTACAGTGCGAAACAAAATTATAATACTAGAAATTCTATTCTGTTGTGATTCGTGCCATTTCTTAAGGGTGTATTTACTTGTTTGCTTTAATTATAATGAAAAATATATGAATATAGGGAAGAAATTGTAAAGAAAAATGCTTAAATTGTATTATAGTTTTCTTTTGTGTAATAAATAGTAATAAACCAATTTCTCTTATTGCTGTTATACCTATTCCTTCGCTAGCTAAGATATCTTAGTTATTTTTTCACCATTAGTAATGTAAAATTAGTAAAAAATTGAAGACACAGACAATTAACGTGGGTTTAACTGTCATTTAATAGAGATTAACCAGATGGTTGAAGCAGATTTGACAGGTGGTTAACTATCATTCAACGGAGGTTGAGTGATGTTTAAAGCAGGTTCAACAGACCTTTAACAGAGGTTTAACCGTCATTCAATGGTGATTCAACTGAGGTGTAATCCAAACCTCTATAGTTATGAATCACGTAGAAATTAAACCAATTCGCCTTTAACAATGCATTCCTCTGCCAGCCAGAAGCCAAAATCACAATTTGAAAGTTCACCCCTTGTCAGCCTCTTTCAAAAATGATCAGAAATAGTGAAAATTTTAAAATACACCTCCTTAAATGTCAAAAATTACTTATTCTTCTAAGGTTTATAACAAAAAAAAATTCAAAAACTAGATTTTTTCTTAGTATTTTAATGTCTCAGGAGGCAACCTCTTTATTCACTGGATGAAGTGCACCAAGAGCTCTTCCAGATACAAAATGAATGAATTGTTCTTTCTTCTTTTATTTTTGTGACTTACTATGTATATATAGTTAATAAATATTGTTTATTGTTTTATATAGATGAATGTTACAGATTAATTTACAGTCATAATATATTTGTAATTTTTCTATTTAGAAGATATCATCCGAAGGTTCCCTCTCCTTTTTTCTTTTGCATTTAGGGCAAGGTTTCGATAGGCTCAAGCACTCATTGTGGTAGACGGCACTGCACAAGTCACACTGCAAATTGTTCTAGTATTAAAATTCAACCGATAAAAAACTAACATTATCCATCCATGGGTTCGTATGAACTTTTATTCTCCACTGAGCTCATATGCTTGTACAAACTGCATTTCCCGTGGAAAAATAATCTCGAATTACGAGAAAGTCCCATACCCACCCATGGACTTCACATTACAAGTAAAACAGCAAACACGTTTTTCAATTTAATTCAGACCATCGTAAAAATATTTGCAAATATGGAAAAATAGTAGAAAATTCGAAAAAAAAATAACTTACTCTAAAAACATTATCCGTATCAAAAGGAAACAAAGGCTTCGACTTGTTACAAATTTCGCATAAAAATCCTTTCTGACTGCACAGCCAGCAACTTAGAACATGTTCCTTCCCGAAAGCTATCACTTTCTGCATGTGTAAAGCCAATGTTCCGTCGCTTATTTGATACAAATCCGATACGGAATATTGATGTATGTGTTCGTACATATATTCTCTCGGCCACATTTTCTTTTGTAGTTCTTCTATTACTGGTTCCCGACATGTGTACAAATAAGCACGAAGGAAATTCAATTGGTTTCTCAAAATCTGTAGCTTTCCCATCTCTTCGACAGCCACATAAATAAATGGGTTCAGTATTTTGAGGTCAATAGTAGGATGATCTTTGATTTCTTCGATGTAATTGAATGCTTTCTGGGACACGGAATAAGTCTTCAAATCCCAATTGTGGATCACCTTGGCCGGAATCAAAATAAATTCTTTTGCCATGCAGTTGTCACAGAAGTAGAGTCCAGTAAAATAGCAAACTCTTATTTTGGTCGAGATGCCGAGATGTTGTTTGCAACCCCCACATTCGTAATTTTGCTTGTCCAAACCTTTCTCCCTGGCTATTTGTCCTATTTGCAAAGCGAAAGGAACAGGGGAGTCACCTGTTTGAGGAGTGGTAGGCAGTGAAACGGGTATCCTATGAATCTCTTCGTCTTCTCTTCCACTGTCTTGGTCTTGTAATTCGAGTTTTTGCCAAATATCTCTCAAGTCCGGAGTTTTGATGTAATTAGCTCCGAGCATGTTGTAACTTTCTATAAGCGCATTATAACTGTGTTCCATCGATTTAGGACCTTCGTTTTGTGGAACTTCCGGTACTCTAACGTCTTTCTGAACTACTTTTTCTGGTTCGGGGTCAGTTTGTTGAGTCTCATCGAAAGACCAACCCGATTTTTTATTGAGAGAGTTACCGGAAATCGATTCTTTAACATCGGCACCGTTTATTTCATTTTCTGTATTTGCCGGGTGTTGAACTTCGTTGGAGTGACTAGATTTATTTGTTTCTACAGTATGCTTGGCCAAAATAATTTTCAAAGCCTCGTCTTCATTTACCATTTGACCTATTCCCGAACTGTAGGATTGAAACGACATCGAACCCAGGGAACAGGTGTCCGAATTAGTAGACCTAATTGTGTCCAAAGTTTCGGCTACATCAACACCCGAAGTAACCGTTAGTCGCATGGGTGGTGTCCAAATTCCTGCTAATAGTAAGCTTTGAGTTGGCCAAGTGTTTAACAAACTCGAATTGCAAGGTATCATCATCATTTTGGAGGCTTCCAAGCCCTCGATTAGTCTTTTAGCAACATCGAGTAGGTCACTGTCACGTAGCAGAGCATAACTGTTGTAGTACGGTTTGAGTGTCTGAGAATCGTGCCGAAGAGACATCAAGTAAGAGGATAATAGACAATCATTCAAGGCCAAACGAATCCATGCCCTGCACTGACCGATTTCCGTGGTAATTTGGGATAACTTCATTATCTAAAATTTGATCATTCTAAATTGTACATAGTGATTAGAAGAAATTGAGTGTATACCTGGTCTATTATTTGCCGGTGCGATATAACAAGTAGAGGTGACCAAAAACTTGGTTCGGGTCTTTCGTCCATATCCGTAATAGCTCTTCTCACTCGTAAAGCTATGGAATCCTTCAGTCCATGCAGGAACATCGCCTCTATTGTCGAACATAATGTATTCCCAGCCTCGACATTTTCTATGGAATCTTCCGATACATTCTCATTCGTTAAACATAATTGCACTTCTTTGACACTTATATTCAATTGGGATATAACGGAATTTTTTATGGAGGCTTCTCGGCTGTAGATGGAAGATTTAACATTTTTTAAAAACGCGTTCATTCTTTTTTCGCAATTACAAAAGATGCCCTTCCAATTTATTTCTATTGATCAAAGTTTTCACGTACACAGTAGAAAAATCATTTTAATTGTAACAAAATAAATAATTATTTATTTACATGGTATCTTTGACAGTTCCGATCAATGTTGCCAACGTTAAATAGAATTATAAGAAAAAAACCTAACAAATTCATGGTCGGGCAATATTTTTATTTGTTGTATTTCTAACTAATGTCTCGAAACGCAGTTGAAGAACTAGGGGCGTATGGTTTTATAATATTTCGTTTCGATGACTTGCTTAAAAGGTTAGGTGACCTCATTGCTTTGGACTTTGCTCCTAATACGATAGAAATGTGGCGCTTCCGAGTGACACTCCTAGAGGATGCTCTCGACAGCAGGAAACTTCTGTACCGATTGACGAGTAACACGTCCTACCTTACCGACTGAACAACTGTCAAATATAGAAAACTATCTATCTTGATTGAGCAATTGTAGGAAACTTCTTTGTCGATAGTGCGTGAAACAGCTGCTCTCAACCAACAATCTTGTTGAAAAGAAAAACAACGAAAGCACGTGCCCTTTTTACAACACAACGCAACCATTGTAAACAAACCGTAGTCATTAGTCGAAAGACTAGTTATAAACGCTAAAGACATTAGTTAGATGCTGCACGAGAACCATATCAAATACGAAAAGGTTTGTAACATGGGTTGGATAATTGACAAAATTTACGTAATTGGAAATGATTTTACAGCGTTGTCCTCACGACGAGCTATTTAAATTAATGGTTCGACGAAAGCACGCGCATTTTTGTCGCGAATCGCACCTAGAAATAGAAAATTCCCCAGATGGCCCAGTGGAGTTTGCTGGAAGATAAACTGCGCATGCCTTTATCGAATCGGATCCGCGGTTTGTCGGTTTCAACGAACGAAAAATAAAATTTACGGCGGCTGCGATGTGCGTATAGAGTGCACTTTGTTTTGAATTTGATGCTTCCAATTCACCTCGGTTTCAAATTGGCAATCGCTGTCCATAAATTCAGTCAATTTTCCCGTTAAACTGCGCATGCCTTTGTCGAACTATATGCCGCGATGTTGCAAGCGAGACAACCGCATACGCCCATCTAAACAGAATTAAATTTAAAACTCCCATTTCGTCGAATGAGCCTAAATTTTAAACAAACTGCGCGAAAGATGTAAGAGAGGTTCGCAATATGAATTATACGAATAAAAGAAATGAAAGAATTGGAATATGTTGAACTTATTTCGCGAAACGGGTTTATTATGACGAAATAGAGATGACCATACTCTTGAACTGGATTACGTCACGACCGTTTCGTTCGCCAAATGGCGGCCAGAAAGACTTCAATGAATATTTATGCCAATGCACTCCGCCTCCCATAATTTAGTCAAACATTTTCCGAGGAGAGGAAAAGAAAAGAAATGAAAGGAAAGGCGGGAAAAAGTGAAAGTGCCCTCAAGATTTTTAAAAATTTATTTTATATCTGACAAATATAATTCGCAGATACAACAGAAAACAAGTAGAGCTGATAGCAGTTTATTTAATACATATTCATACATTTATATATAGCACATCCAAAGTGAGTGTTTTGACGGTAAACAAGGGGGGAGCGGAATTGGCCCATGCAGCGGAGTGCAAATTAATTTTGTGGACTAAGGTAAAGGCTTTCTTTTTTTTTTAAAACGTATAAAGAGGTAAGGGTATAGGTACGAATTCGAGGAATACTTCAACAATGGACGAATACAAAGGAAATAAGAACTTAAAAAGATCGTTAAATAATAATTTTAATGGTTTAACAAGTTAGAACGTAAAAATAAGGAAACGTAATTCGAAATAAATTATGCGTTTATAAAAACGGAGCAAAAATCCCTGGTGTATTGTGCATGAAAATAAAAATATGACTAATCGTTCTAAATCAGATGACTTTTGATTTTTATACAATTTTTAAAGCTCAGCACACCAGGGACTCGAAACCCTCCACAATGTTTTCTCAACATGGTTTGTTTTCTTTATACAAAAAGAACTTAAAACAATTGACGTTGGTTGCATCACACAACTTACGATTCCTTTTTTACTCAAGTTTGCTTCTTTCTGATGGTAATGTTAAAACGGAAAAACGAAAAAATCAATATAAAAAAATAATTTGTTGTGTGAAGTGAAATTTTTAACATTTTACATATTTCACTAAAACATTGTTACTTAAAATATCAAAAGTTTCATGTGAAACTTCACAACCAAGTTCCACGAATACGTTAACTTACATGAAATTTCATTAACGATTAATTTTCAAAAACGGACGCCACACTTCAATTATCACCAGCTTCCTGAGGCTCATCTCCTTCACCCTGGAAAATAATACAAAAACTCATTTATCAAATTCGTCTATTTACTAACTACCAAGCTAGACATCCATTTCAATCATCAATGGGAAAATAAATACTTATCCATCGAATGAATTGATTAAGCAAATAATAATGGAAATAAAAATTAAAGACAAATTGAATATTTACCTGCGTGTCACTCGTCCATAATGTAAGGTTGTCTCTTAGGAGCTGCATGATTAGTGTGCTGTCCTTGTATGAATCCTCATTTAACGTATCTAATTCTGCTATTGCATCATCGAAGGCCTATATCAAAAGGTAAAATTAAATATTACAACGGTGCAGCAATACAGTGTAGACCATTTAGTTTGCAACAAATGACAGAATGAACTTATGTCAACCCATATACAGGGGTGATCCAAAAATGTAAACACAGTATAAGAGTAAAGTACCCTTATTTTTATGGATACTATAAAATGTTATTTGAATAAGTTGTTTTAAATAATGAAATATACCTTGATATGAAATCATGGCCTTCTATTCGGAAAAAATTTTTTTTCTTGAATAAATGCTGGTAACTTATGTGAAATTTTTTTTCGTATTTAATCTTTATAGTTATTTGAATTAACCGAATAAAATGCAGATTGTATAGCTATTCATGGAATTTAGATATAGTTATTGTGTTCTATAGTTGAAATAAATGTCATTGCAACAAACATGAAGCAGATTGTTACTGAATACAATTAAAACGTGAATAAAAAATTCAAATTTACCTAAATTCTGTAAATAACTACACAGTCTGCACTTCATGTGGTTAATTTAAAAAACTATAAAGATTAAATACGGAAAAAAAATATTTTCACATAAGTTACTAGCATTTTTTTGAAAAAAAATTTTTTTCCGAATAGAAAGCCATGATTTTATATCGAAGTATCTTTTTTTATTTAAAACAACTTATTCAAATAAGATTTTATAGTATCTTTCAAAATAAGGGTACTTTACTCTTATAGGGTGTTTATATTTTTGGGTCACCCCTGTATATGGGTTGACATAAATCCATTCTGTCTGCACCTAAAATGATTGTAGATGATGCAGGAGGAAACCTTTTAGTTGTAGTTTGGTTTCGACAACTTAATTAATAAAAATTTTTTCCATTTGTTGCAAACTAAATGGAAATTGGAAATAAAAAAAAAAGGAATTACGAACGGGAACAGCTAATTTACTTCTTGAATTGGTCAAAAACTCGTTAAAAAGCAATCTTTCGAGTTAGTATCATGCAGAATTACATGTAGCAAATCGGAGTTTAGTCTAAAATCAAAAAATTAAAAAAAACAACAGAGTTAAAAGGTGAAAATAAAAATAAAAACAATCGGTTAAATTCATTCAAAACATGTCTTCACCTGTTTGGCTAGGTGACAAGCCCTGGCCGGAGAATTAATAATTTCGTAATAGAAAACAGAAAAATTTAGGGCCAAACCCAGCCGTATGGGATGCGTCGATTGCATTTTTGACTTAGCTATGTCGAAGGCCTCTTGGTAAGCCTTCTGTGAATCATCGACCACCGCTGAAGACAAAGAAAGAAATACTTGAAAAATTTGTTGGAAACAAGCAAAAGCCTAGGCTTCGGTAGATATTGCTGCATGTAATTCCGGCATGATCCAGAGGGAATCTGTACGTTTCAAGTTGAAAAAGAAAAAATTAATTAACCTGTTTCGCTAATTGGCAAGCCTTATCTGGTGAATTTAAGATCTCGTAATAGAAAACTGAGAAGTTAAGGGCCAGACCTAGCCTGATGGGATGTGTGGGCGTCATTTTTGCTTTGGAAATTTCAAACGCATCTTGGTATGCCTTTTGAGAGTCGTCCACTACAGCTGGAAATGTTATTAAATAATTCCAAAATAGCAATTTTTAAAATCAATTATTATCGGAATAGCCGCTTACCACATCTGAACCTTCTAAGCGATATTTACCGATAACAATCTGAGACCTGTAAGGTACTTTTCTATATAAAATTTATTTAAAACTCCTCACAGATCTCTTATTTAACTGAAGCAATAGATAATAAGCGTATTAAAAAAATAAGACTCACTATTCCTCGTATCTCCTGTGGCTACTTCAGCAAGGTACCTGTAGTAATCTCCCTTCATCTTAAGGTAGAATACTTTGGATTCGGCATTACTCGCTTTAGGGATCAGGTATTTATCGAGGAGACCCAAAACGTCGTAGCAGATTTCTCTCAATTCTTTTTCCACCTTCTCCCTATATTCTTTGGCCATCTGCTGTTTGCGTTCGGAACCTTCAGTCTTTTGTTCAATTGATGAAATAACGCGCCACGATGACCTTCTGGCACCAACCACGTTCTTGTATGCGACGGAAAGTAAATTCCTTTCCTCGTTGCTCAGTTCTACTCCAGTTTCTGTCACCGACTTCATTGCCGAAGCCATGTCGTCGTACCTTTCGGCCTGCTCGGCCAATTTTGCACGTTGCACTAATTCATCTTTGTCCACTTGAGACATTTTTACGTTTTTACTAGTCTAGCCTGTAAAAGAAAAAACAATTCACTATTCAAATTGGAACCCAACTAATCTATGCTAATCTCTGGATTTATGATATTACATATCTCTTTATTGAGTTTACTCTAGTAAATGACGTCATTCTATCAAGTTACTATTTCAACTGAGTGAATTGCTTGAAAAAAATTTTTTCAAACACGTAATTTCTACTACTGATTATAAGAAACTTTCAAATACTTAATTTTAGTTCTCGGTTTGTTTCTTCTCGGTTTATCTTACTAACTTCTTCAATATTTTTCGGAATCTTCGACCAATTTAATACAACAAGAGTATTCATGTAATGTTTTTTAGTAAAAGCTACCGAAACGTTACTAGAACACTTTTGTTTTATTCAATTGGTCGGAGATTCCCAAAAATATTTAAGAAGTTGGTAATTTTAGGGTATCAAGTGTAGCATGTTGATAGTACGGAAGAAATAATTTTGGAAAAATGAACTTTCGCTTTATACTATTGTCTCGTAATTGTAATTGTGAATCACAAACAAAATCGTGTAATTTGATTAAGTAAATTGAGAATCTGGGCGTATTGTACTGATAAAAGTAATTAAAATATCATTTTCATAATTTGAACCTGGCCAAAACAAATACCAAGAAACTATAACTGATAGATTTGTAAGTGTATTTTCAAACAATTTGTGTATCGACAATGAATTCAACATGAAGTTCATTTGTAAATAAATTTTACTAACAAAAGATGAACTGAATTTTAAATGACAAGAATTGATTTACCCAAATAAAGAATCTGACATTAATGCTTATAAATTATAAGATATTACTCATACTTGGGGTGTGGTATAAAATTTTTAGTTTTGAGAAATATGTGTGTAATAATTGTAGGAAAATAAGAGTGCACTAAACCAGAAAGCTAATATTAAAAAGACACATGCAGAAAAATCGACCTATTAATACAACAAAATTATTAAATAAGAGCGTTTAAAAATAAAAATAGAAATTCGTCTTGGCACAAAACGTGAAATTGGAATTTTAGTTGAAATAAAAAAAATCGATAAGTCCGAAGAATGTAGCCGTAGCCGTATTAAATGCGAAATTCTAATTCTAAAATGAACTTACAAAAATCGAAAAGCGAACGTGGTTTCGAAATGAAATCCGCCGAACGTAGTTCAGTTCTATAAATAACCCAAGCAAGAGCAAGATACCCTTTGAATTCAGGAATATTCCACCCCTTAATATCAATAATGACTAACAGAACTGATGTAAACTTCACGCGGATGTGCCACTGGCCGGCCTGTAGTATGACAATATGGCGTCTAGCCACACCTTTCAATAAAATGCGTCACAAATTAGTAAGCCATGAACAACCTCCAAAGTTAACTTCGAAGGGACTGATTACTATTTCCGATAACAATCTTCTTCTAAATGGTCGTACCGCTACCGCTACGCACACCTACATCATACCGGAACATCGTGATGACGAGATGCCTTCTATCCCGTCATTAGGGATAGGGATGATGAATAAGATCGGAATTTGCCGAGTCGCCTTATTTAAAGACGATTTTTCACAAATTAACGAACAAACGACTGTTTAAATATCGTCCACGAAACGCACAAATGGACGTAACCAATAAAATCAATCGACAAAAAACCGGGTATATTGAAGGTCAATCAATTCCAATGCAACGCTCAAATTCCAACTAAAACTTCGGTAAACCCGCTCAAAATTACATAAAATTCCTCCGACACCATTCCGCCAACAATTACGAACATATCTTAATTATAACTTACAATTTAACTTAAAAAACGAGTTCACTTGGAAGCAACCGACAAGTACATACGATAAGGACTAGATACAGACTACAAATGGCAGATCGATCACGGGGTTCACAACCAGCGAAGCAGGGAAGCAACATGGCGGACCTGGTTCTTGAAATGCGTCATACTTATCGCGCTTTTACACCTTACATAAATCCGATCTAGCCATGCAAATTCTTCTAAGCGCTTCCGAAACGTCCCTTAATAATATTTTAGTAAAATGAAAAGCACTCACTTAGGAAAAACGAGAAAAATCACTCCTAAAACTTGGAAAACTCCGGCTTGTGGGTACTGACACTCGCCAAACGGAAAGAGACGGACGTTCGCTCTATCTCGCTTCTAGAGAAAAATGCGCGTCTTGCCAACATCGCGGCCCGAAATATAACTAAGATATGGCGGGAACTTGAAATAAATTCCTGGCGCATTCGGAATCCCACGAAATTTCGCGACCCCAATAAAATTTACCCGCTCTTCTAATTTAGAGGACACGCCATGGCATATTTTTAAGGTAGAACCAAACAAAAAGTTAATACGCTCGCAAAAAAACGGTTTTATTTATCCGTATAACGCTAATATAAAAGATTTATTTTTAATGTGTCGCATTCGGGGGAACCTTAATCGCTGCAGCACATCATATAACTATCTTTTTTTAATCTATGTATTTATCCATATACTCACCTCTGCCAAACTTGCCTTCGGCAAGTTTGATAGGGGCGAGTATATGGATAAATACGTAGATTGGAGAGAGATATTTATATGATGTGCTGTAGCGATTCAGGATCCCTGATTGCGACCATTTTCAATTAACTAGCACAAATGTGCAATTTGAAAATGCGGCCAGAGAATTTTAGATTCAAATTCTCAGAATGCGGCTTCAGAAAATGCTGCCAATTAAAACCAATTATGCCAATATCAACAACGAAAAGATTCCAGTTTTTGAGTAACCTTGTGAAGGTTATTTTAAAATTTGAACTCGATTTAACATTTTCTCTTTAATAAAAAGTTAATGTAAATAATATGTTTATTTAACGTAATATCTTTTATTTTTCGTTATCCATAAACGGATTTCTGACGGTTCTCGAGTTGGTAAAACTAATCTACTGACTGCACAGGATGTGTACCTACTCAGCACCATGGCATTTGAGATATCTTTGGAATGAATACTCATAGTAGGTTTCTTCCTTCCGCGAATATATTAGTTCAGAACGTTTTAGTCTCATAATCGACTTCAAATAAGCCGCTTTGTACGAAAATACAAGTAAAAAAATACAAAATTTGGTGCACCGAATGCTAAATTTTACGATATTCAAATATTTGTCCCGAATTTTAATTCAATAAAAGGGTTTATCTCTTTTTCAAACTAAAATACATAACAAGTGCACGGTTCTCATTTTACAAAATGACTGATTACGATTTCAAACTCAATTTGTTTACTTTAGATAAAGCGAAATGATATATAAGAATAAAAAAATAACGCAAATTAGATATAGGAGATAAGATTTATGTGGTCGAGATACCATAAGTAATTATAACGAACGATGAAATTGTAAAATTGAATTTAGAAACAATTTGGACGAAATTAAACAATTTGTAAAATATAATAAATACATGTATTTGAAATTTACCTTGATTTAAATTAATAATCTTAATAGAAACATAATATCACCTAGTATATTTTAAAAATTCAGTTTTTTCGTCTAGTACAGTGATTCTCAACATATTTTTCTTAATCGAATAAGCGACCCAGTTGAGACACACTCTAGCACATATATAGCGTATAATAAAAAAAAAAAAGAGGAAAAAATCAAATAAATCATCTATAAATATGCGTATATTACATATAAACATAATAAATACACCGTAAATAAAGATGGAAAGCAACATACGAGTTAAGAGATCACAATTTAGCTCTGTTTGAGCGGGACCGTTCCACAAATTTAGTAGGTCTGATTGTACGGGAAGCTCGAAGGTGGAAACAGAATCCCACTTACGTAATTGAACTCTAGTATTGTACGTACATTTGTCGGCAACTTGAATCCTTTGAAACCGATATCGAACGAAAAAATTAAAAAAAAATAATAAAAATAAACGAATTTCGTGTATATATTATGTGTATACGTATTCACATACAAAAACACAAATAGGCGGCTTTCCCATTCTCTTTGTTCTTTCTTAATTTAAATGCAGCAACAATATTTTACAATATAAAACAATTCGAGTTAATACAATTACAATTTGATTTTATTTACAAAATATATCCTCACAATATTACAATAACGATCGTATGCAGTCATATTTCTAAAATGTAGTGCGTGAATGCTATAATTTGTGATTGCTCGTGAGCCAAGTGAGACCTTCGTAGAGGCCGTCACCAGTAGTGGCACAGGCCGGTTGAACGTACCAATTTCTATCTCGAATCCGGGTAAGGCCTAACTTTTCTTGAATCTCGTGTGGTTTCATGGCTTCGGGCAGGTCTTGTTTGTTGGCAAATATGAGGATGATGGCGTCCCGCATTTCTCGATCGTTTATGATTCGGTGAAGTTCTTGACGGGCCTCGTCAATTCGATCACGATCTGCACAATCCACAACAAAGATAAGGCCTTGGGTTCCGGTGTAGTAGTGACGCCACAGAGGCCTAATCTTGTCTTGACCACCTACGTCCCACACATTAAACTTAACGTTCTTGTAAGTCACTGTCTCCACATTAAACCCGACAGTCGGAATGGTAGTAACGGAGTGTCCTAATTTTAGTTTATACAATATTGTTGTTTTACCCGCCGCATCTAGGCCCAACATCAATATCCTCATCTCCTTATTGCCAAATATTTTCGATAATAACTTGCCCATTGTTTTGGACAAATATATCCCCCTAAAACATTCAATAGACACCTCGATTATTTTTGCTATACCAATCCATTAATGGTTGCATTCGGGGAACCTGAATAGCTGCAGCACATCATAATAAATATCTCTCTTGGCAAGTTTGACAGAGGTGAGTATATGGATATTTAGATAGATTAGAGAGAGATAGTTATATGATGTGCTGCAGCTATTCAGTTCCCTGAATACAAACAATATTATTACGACAATATTAACAAGTTTGCAGAAAACAATTTTAGATGATGTAGCCAATGCAAATTAAAGAAGAAAAAGTTTTGTATGGAAATGTAAAAGCACTGTACTATCTCTGGAAGGAAGTCCTGTATCTATTAATAAATGATTTTCAGAGGAAATGGGATTTATCAATACAGTCGAATATTTTGTGAGTGAAAACCAACCAAACTATTGATGGGACATTCTACATAAATAAATTAAGCTAAAAAAAGAACCAAATCTAATGTAAAGACAACGGAAATTTGTTCGTATTAGTAAAATTTTTTTATCCACAAATAGTTCACTTAAATAGCTCGAATATTAATAATGCTTTCAATCTCGTCAATTATTTTATAAACATATTATTTCAATTTCCCGGTCTTAATAACCGTCGTTATAAACAGATGTAGCGGAAAATGGATACCAAAAATTTACATTCGACATCAAGATCTTAGTGACCTCCCAAAACAAAATTCACCGATCGAAATTTGAATGAATGTTTTTCCAAGAATAAACTGTCTTCCATCGGGAAAACAAAAATGCAAACATTATACACCAATGTGCCTTTCAATTTATTTGCCAATAGAAACACAACAGCCATTCACATCTAATATAACCACCTGTAATTTATTGGTTTTAATTGAAATTGGTGTGTTCCTTCGATATTTATACTATGCACTCAATACGGTTCTTTAGTGTACACTAAAAACTAGCACAAACAAAACGTCACATGTCGGCGTATGTTCGTGTGGCAAATTTCAAAATTTCAGCACAAACATAAACCCAAAACGCCCTCCGATGAGGCACTTGTAACCCAAACACTCGCCTAAAACAATAAAACTGCAGTTACCGATTAATGGGCCGCCTTTCATTTGTTTATAATAAAAGCACCAATAAAAATAATGCGAGGCCCTCGCGATGTGCTTTCGGAAGATGTCCAGCGCCGTTTCGTCACGCGTTTTCTCGCCAAATTCGATTAAATTCAGTTCCATTTTTAAGCTAGCATTGGTTAGTAACTCGGGAAGATAGGTGGGTATGTACTATGGCGGGTCAAAGTAACGGAATTGAAAAATAAGATCGATCTTCGGCGCGCCGATAAAATACGCTAAATAAACTAATACATATTTTGATCATACTCACCACTACACATTGACAATAGTTACAATTACAACTCGATTCGATATAACTCCCATAAAAACTGCTCCATATTGGCTGATAAGTCTGAATCAGAACCAAATGTAAAGCGCTGGCGCTTTCGTGCGGTGGTTGTGTTCATAGAACGAATGGGAGTATCACCATACGTTTACACGACGCCAATCGAGATAACCACTTACGACTGTTTCTCAAAATGCGCTACGAATCCACAAATTCAAAACTGTGACAAATCTAGAAAAACTGAAAAAAAAGCTTCTAGAATTACGGGTTGGACGAATATCGAATACGTAATTTGGTGAGCTCGTAATTTTTCATATTTATTTTTCGTGTTTCCGGGCGTAAAGATTGACGGCTTTTTTCCGATTTTCTCGGTCATTTTGAACTTTTAAGAGCTTGCAATGATACGCGGGCCATTTCGCGTTAGAATTCGCATACCTGTTTCCCAATATTTACTATTATTTAAAAACCGTTGAAGCGAATATTTGAATTGTTCTACTCGCGACAGTTAATGATGACGCCTATGGAACTTGCGCATACAGATTTGTACTGCACCCACTTTTAAATTTACGGTTTTGAATCAAGAAAACCATTATATACGAATAGTCTAATTTAGAAGTGGTTAGAGATTTCCAATAAATCAACCGTTTCTGTTTCATTTCGATTATTCGAAAAATACGACTTTTGATTAGAAAATTCGACTATTTTATTCACTATTGAAGTCAGAGGCGTGTCACGGGGATTCTTGGAATTTTGCCTACATAATTTTCTTAATAAAAACAAGATCAAAGATTATTGGAATCGGCCAATTTCTAAATGAGCATAATTCGAATGCATTTCGCGTTTCGGGTCAAATGATAACGCAAAAAAATTTAATCTCAAACTGCAGCTATAGTTGCTGTTATTCAGTTTTATTATCTTGTCAAGATGTTATCAAAACTCAAAAAGTATGCGTAGAAATTTGATGGAAGGAAAAAAAGGCACTTTCTTGTGAAAATTGACTCTTTTTTGAGTATTTTATAAGACTGTATGTTTCGACGAATTTCACTTGCCATCTTCAGGCCTGAGTTAAACATCAAAAACAACACAATTAAAATTATTTTAACATGATAATAGTTATCATCAGAGACTGGAACTAAATTTGTGGAATTTCAATAGAATTCTCGAATTTTTTTATATCATTGAAACATATAGCCTCATAAAATATTCAAAAAAGAGTGAATTTTTACAAGGAAGTGCCTTCATTTTCTTCATCAAAAAATCACCTTGTAGTGGATCACGTTATTCTATGTGTAGAAATGTTCAAATTTTATAAAGTAAAAAAAAAAAAAACACTTAGAAAACAAGATGTTTCATTTATTTGTTTTAATTCGGTTACAATAATACAAAAATTGTCGATGCTTAACTAAAAAATTAAATTAAATAGGTAATAAAAGGTACTTTTTTTTAGATAAGTAGCTTTTATCAATTGGAAAAAAGCAACAGAAAAAATATGTAATAACATTAACATGAACACGGGAAAAGTTGCTTGTATTATATAAAAAATTCTAACATATGAAACTGGTTGCTTCGCTCGCACACTTTAAACAAATTTATCAAAACGAACTAGTTTTTGAGAACTATTACTTTAAAGCCTGTTTGAGTTCTGCAAGTAGCATGGAACCGATGACCAGTTTTTCACAGTTGATGATTAGCTTGGTGCTGTCATCTTCTTTTCCAATTAGAGTCACCAAGACCAATGTGGCTGAGGTATATGTTTGCGCAGCAAATCTATTGACAAAAAAAAAACAATTTTAAAGAGTCTCATCGCTATTAAAATGTACTTTCTAAACCAGAAATTGCCAAACTTTTTTGATTATGGACATATATCATTTTTGGTGTATTAAAATAGAATTATGTGAACTTAGGTATTAAAGATTTATTTAGATAGATCTGTATTAAAGTAATTAATTGCAGTAGGCTCGAAGTACAAATTAATGAGATGTTTTTTCACACAATTCATTACATTGGGTTCAAAATTTGTTAGTTTTAATCTTAAATCCCCTCTAAACTCCACGTTTCATTAATTTCTGTACTTGGTTAAAAGTGAACTCATGTAAAAACTTGGAAATGCCAGCATGAACGGCCAAGCTATTTTGTAAAGCTTTATATGTTTCTTCATGATATTCATGTTTGTCCAAAATTAACTTTTTGTTAAATTTTTTAGAAGTGTCTGCTTCAAGATCTGATAATAATTCAGCAAACTCATCTTGAAGGTTGATGTACACGTTTTCAATTTCTTCCTGACAAAGTTTGGTGCATAATCTTGACTTCATACGTTGGGCTTTAATTTGATTGATGACTTTAATACAGACGTGTATAGTTTCATGTAACTATGGACTCAGATATTCCGCTATACTTATTGACCAAATTGTATTCGTTAATTATAATTTATTCATTTATTTTGCATAGAGAAACTGATATTTAAACAAATTTCACATGTGCAATTACATGTATGTCAAATAGACCCCTCAATTTTTTAATTGCAATCATTCAACAGCTCCATCATAAGTTGAATTTTAAATGAATCATTTCTATGATTGTGGGTTCAGACTCTCATGTTGATGTACAATGAAAAACTGTTTCGACATTTCGAAGAATGTTTATCGTCTTTTTCAAAAACTTTTATCAAAGATTTTGTGACCGTCCAGTTTCTACGTTTAAATAAAAGTGGTCTTAATTTAGAATAAAAAGTTTTACAACATATGTCTCCTAATTTAGAATAAAAAGTTTTACAACATATGTCTCCTACAAGACATATGTTGTAAAACTTTTTATTCTAAATTAAGACCACTTTTATTTAA